>CATNWA010002173.1:0-33631 GCA_951230385.1 Staurois parvus
CCCTTATGTATTATACATAGAGATCATACCCCCTTATGATTTATCCCTGGAGATCATATCCCCCCCCCCCCCCCCCCTATGTAATTTAAACATGGGGAAAAATATCCCCCCTTATGTATTATACAGGAGATCAAAATTTTCCCCCCTAAAGTATTATACAAAGGAGATCATATCCCCCCCCCTTTTGTATTATACAGGTGACCCTATCCCCCCCTTTTATTAAACATGGGGAAACAAACCCCCCAGTATTATACATGGAAATCATATTTTCCCCCCCCCCCCAAGGGATTTTAAAAATGGAGATCCCTATTTCCCCCCTTAAAGTATTATACAATTGGGAATCATATCCCCTTAGTATTATACATGGAGAACATATTCCCCCCCCTTATGTATTTTTTACATGGAGATCAAACCCCCCCCTTAAAAGTATTAACATTTAAAACATATCCCCCTTTTTATTTAAACAGGAGATCAAATCCCCCCCCCTTTTGTATTAAAAAATGGAGACATATCCCCCCTTATGTATTATACTGGACATCATATTCCCCTTATGTATTATACAAGGAGATCATAATCCCCCTTATGTATTATACATGAGATCATATCCCCCCCTTTGATATTATACATGGAGATCATATCCCCCTTATGTATTAAACATGGAGGATCATATCCCCCATATGAATTAATACATTGGGGGACGATCATATCCCTCTTATGTATTATACATGGAATCATATCCCCCCCTTATTATTATACATGGAGGATCATATCTCCCCCTTATGTATTATACATGGAGATCATATCCCCCCCTTATGTATTATACATGGAGATCATAATCCCCCCCCCTTATGTATTATACATGGAAGATCATATCCCACCTTATGTATTAGACATGGAGATCATATCCCCGCCCGATCAAAACCCCGCATTCACAATATCCCTGGGAGATCCAGGAAGAGCGGATATAGTGAATGCGGGGTCCTGGTGAGAGCGGATATAGTAGAATGCGGGGATGCAGGGATAGGGAGAGGTTAATAGTGATTTTTTTTGGAGAGCAACAAACGTGAATTGTTATATGTGATGTCTATGCTGGAAATCTATAAGACTGATTATCGTGGTTGGTTTTGATTTCAGTGGACCTAATAAACACAGGTGTCCCAAGATAGAGCGGCGATTGATTAGTAGAAATGCAGTTGTAAACAGTTAGAAGCGTATTCAGTTGAATGCGGGTGCTGTGGGGAGACTGTGCGACCTAAGATGTAATCTTGGCGGGGTTCCGGGTCATAGCGCATGTAGGGAATGCGGGGTCCAGGGACAGCTGATACTAGTGACATGCGAGCGGTCCGGGTATAGGGATACAGTGAATGCGGGGTCCCAGGGAGCAAGCGGATCATGTTGAAATGCGATGTGTCCAGTTAGAGTGGTTTATTTGAATGCGGGGACCGGGGAGCGAGCGGATGTGATGTTGACTCTGCGCGGTCCAGAGGAGGCAGAGCGGAGTGTAATGTCGTGGTCCGTGTAAGGGATACTAGTGACATGCGTTAGAGTCCGGAGAAGCGGATAATAGTGAATTGCTAGTAGTGTGGGAGGTGGACCGATAGAGTGGACTGAATAGTGCCACACCAATGCGGGGTCCCGGGGTGAGCTAGTGAATCAACGGGTCCCACCAGAGAAGCGATAATATGAATTACATTGGTTCCGGGGAGATCGTATTTAGTAAGGAGCTGGTGGTCCGGGGAGATCCGGATCTAGTGTAATTTCTCTAGGGTTCCGGGTCAGCGGATACAGTGAATAGCGGGGTCCGGATTCAGCGAATATAAGTGATTTTGGCGGGGGGTCCGGGGAGAGCGGATATAGTGAATCCTTTACCTTTCTCTTTCAGAGCTATCATTTCAGTTTATGCGGGTCTCGGGGAGAGGATACTAGTCCATGGCTTTTATTTTTATATAATTCCGGAAATAGTGGAATGTACGGAGGTCTCTGGGGAGTGCGATACATTATTAGTGAATGCTGCTGGAGTCACAGGGTGAAGAGCGGATACTAGTGGCAATGCTGGGTCGGGGAGATCGGATATAAGTGGAATGCGGGTGTACCCGGGGAAGAGCTGATATAGATGAATGCTCTTTATCCAGGGGAGAGCAGATATAGTGGAATGCGGCGGTCCGTGGAGAGATCGGATATAGTGAATGTTGGGGTCGGTGATTGTGGGAGAGCGGTATACTAGGGGAATGCATGGGGGTCCGGGTGGAGCGGGAGACTTATAGTGATATTCTGGGGTCCGGATTACAATCGAAGATAATATGAATCTCTGGTTCAGATTTCAATAGGAGTATTTTGAAATCCCGGGGCTCCTGGGCAGATCTTCCCCATTCCTGACAGGTGCAAACCCGGACAACGATATAAGCTGAATGCGCGGTTCACTGGTCCGCTCTCGAAGATACAGGTAATGCAAGGGGAATCCGGAGTTGAGAGCGGATTTATAGGGAATGCTGGGTCTGGAGAGGATGGGCAGTATGCATAATAGTGACCCCGGCATCCATGGCCTGCGAGCGGAGGTCATATGCATGCTTTATTTTACCGGGATTCAATCGTATTATAGTGAATGGCGGGGGATGGGGAGAGCGGATATTACAGTGTACAATGCGGGGGTCCGGGGCAGAGCGGCTCTATAGGAATGTACAGGGTGTACACGGGTGAGGCGGTATATAGTGATGCGGGTCCGGTGGATGAGAGGATATAGTTGAATGCGGGTCGACGGGGAGAGGCGGATACATGTGGGGTCCGGATTACAATCCGAAGGTGGATGATGGAGGAGAATATAGGAGTACAGAATCCTGCATTCCCTGCAGAGTCGCAGCTTCCCATCCCCACACCATGCAAACCCCGGACACGCATCCATCGCCGGCACACGGGTCCGCTCCTCGCAGGGGAAGGTGGGGGATGTGGAGGAGGACGCTGCATGGCGCATGATGCAGATGGAGAGACTGGGCAGGTGCAGCTCAGACCCCCGGCATCCATCCCTGCGAGGAGTACATGCATGCAGCGTGCATTCACATGTACAGAGGTGTACACGGGGGATGGGGCAGTGAGCTCGGCTCACATACATGTACAGAGGTGTACATGGGGGATGGGGCTCTGAGCTCGGCTCACATACATGTACAGAGGGTGTACACATACATGGGGGGATGGGGCTCTGAGCTCGGCTCACATACATGTACAGAGGTGTACACGGGGGATGGGGCTCTGAGCTCGGCTCACATACATGTACAGAGGTGTACACGGGGGGATGGGGCTCTGAGCTCGGCTCACATACATGTACAGAGGTGTACACGGGGGATGGGGCTCTGAGCTCGGCTCACATACATGTACAGAGGTGTACACGGGGGATGGGGCAGTGAGCTCGGCTCACATACATGTACAGAGGTGTACAGAGGGAGGGGGATGGGGCTCTGAGCTCGGCTCACATACATGTACAGAGGTGTACACGGGATTCCACGCTCCTCCACTGCAGCAACATACGGCGTACATGTGATCTCGAAGCGATCTCTGGGATCATGGCCCCCACACGGCGGGCAATCAGTGAGAATCGCTCAGAGAGACGACTCCCAATCAGCGATTCATCGATATTTCTCGGTTTTCTGTAACTTTATCGTTTTCTCGGTTTTCTCTCCGAGGATTTCAGTCCAGAAATGTGAGACATCGGAAGCTCATTGCAGATCGATTCTTCCATTCACCCCCCAATCCTAGCAAGATCGATTTACTCCGATGGGCCGTCCCTTCCGATGAGCCGCGTTCTGTACACCCAGCGACCCCAACACAACCACATCGGCTCAATGACACCATCAGGACCTCTGACACCATCCGGGGACACGACACATGTAGCAGCTAACGAGGCGCATGGAGAGCGAACATTGCAACATGTATTCGTCCGCAACAGGCGATACCTATCCATACTCATTATGGCCTCCTGCCCTACACCCCCCCCATACTACAGGACACCCCCCCATACTGCAGGACACCCCCCCATACTACAGGACACCCCCCCATACTGCAGGGTACACCCCCCCATACTACTGGGTACACCCCCTTATACTACAGGACACCCCCCCATACTGCAGGGTACACCCCCCACACTACAGGCTAAACCCCCCCATACTACAGGACACCCCCCTATACTACAGGGTACACCCCCGCATACTACAGGGTACACCCCCCCCATACTACTGGGTACACCCTCTTATACTACAGGGTACACCCCCCCCCATACTGCAGGGTACACCCCCCCATACTACAGGGTACACCCCCTTATACTACAGGGTACACCCCCCCATACTACCTGGTACACCCCCTTATACTACAGGGTACACACCCCCCATACTACCGGGTACACCCCCTTATACTACAGGGTACACCCCCCCATACTACAGGGTACAACCCCCATACTGCAGGGAACACCCCCCATACTACCGGGAACACTCCCTTATACTACAGGGTACATCCCCCCATACTGCAGGGTACACCCCCCCCCTCCCATACTACAGGGTACACCCCCTTACACTACAGGGTACACCCCCCCATACTACCGGGTACACCCCCCCCATACAGCAGGGTACACCCCCCTATACTACCGGGTACACCCCCTTATACTACAGGGTACACACCCCCTTATACTACCGGGTACACCCCCACATACAGCAGGGTACACCCCCTATACTACCCGGGTACACACCCCTTATACTACAGGTACACCCCCATAGTATGGGGCACACCCACCCATACTACAGGGACACCCCCTTATACTACAGGGTACACCCCCCCATACTGCAGGGATACACCCCCCCATACTACAGGGTACACCCCCCCCATACTACGGGATACACCCCCCCATACTACGGGACACCCCCCCATACTACGGGATACACCCCCCATAATACGGGGTACACCCCCCAGGGTACCCCCCCCCCCATACCCGGGCATTCCCTTCCTACAACCTACTCATCCAACCCTCATCTCTCTCCCTCACTTCTGCTTCTCTTTCTCACTTTTGTTTGTTTCTCTTTTTCTCCTTTTTTGGGGGGAAATTATTTTATTTATTTATTTATGTTAGAAATACGAACAATTCTTCAATAACAAATGTATAATCCGGTCCGAGATCATGTGACCTAGAGGCAACGATCCGACCAATGGGGAGCACGACAACCAACCAACACCGATCTTCCTCTATTCTCCTCCAACGCCCCTCTATCTTCCTCTATTCTCCTCCAACGCCCCTCTATCTTCCTCTATTCTCCTCCAACGCCCCTCTATCTTCCTCTATTCTCCTCCAACGCCCCTCTATCTTTCTCTCTATTCTCCTCCAACGCCCCTCTATCTTCCTCTATTCTCCTCCAACGCCCCTCTATCTTCCTCTATTCTCCTCCAACACCCCTCTATCTTCCTCTATTCTCCTCCAACACTCCCCTTCCTCTATTCTCCTCCAACACTCCTCTATTCTCCTCCAATGCCCCTCTATCTTCCTCTATTCTCCTCCAACACCCCTCTATCTTCCTCTATTCTCCTCCAACACTCCTCTATCTTCCTCTATTCTCCTCCAACACCCCTCTATCTTCCTCTATTCTCCTCCAACACCCCTCTATCTTCCTCTATTCTCCTCCAACACCCCTCTATCTTCCTCTATTCTCCTCCAACGCCCCTCTATCTTCCTCTATTCTCCTCCAACACCCCTCTATCTTCCTCTATTCTCCTCCAACACCCCTCTATCTTCCTCTATTCTCCTCCAACACCCCTCTATCTTTCTCTATTCTCCTCCAACGCCCCTCTATCTTCCTCTATTCTCCTCCAACACCCCTCTTCATCTATTCTCCTCCAACACTCCTCTATCTTCCTCTATTCTCCTCCAACACCCCTCTATCTTCCTCTATTCTCCTCCAACACCCCTCTATCTTCCTCTATTCTCCTCCAACATTGACCCCTCTATCTTTCCTCTATTCTCCTCCAACACCCCTCTATCTTCCTCTATTCTCCTCCAACGCCCCTCTATCTTCCTCTATTCTCCTCCAACGCCCCTCTATCTTCCTCTATTCTCCTCCAACACTCCTCTATCTTCCTCTATTCTCCTCCAACGCCTCCTCTATCTTCCTCTATTCTCCTCCAACGCCCCTCTATCTTCCTCTATTCTCCTCCAACACCCCTCTTCATCTATTCTCCTCCAACACCCTCTATCTTCCTCTATTCTCCTCCAACACCCCTCTATCTTCCTCTATTCTCCTCCAACACCCCTCTATCTTCCTCTATTCTCCTCCAACACCCCTCTATCTTCCTCTATTCTCCTCCAACACTCCTCTATCTATCTTCCTCTATTCTCCTCCAACACTCTCTATTCTCCTCCCCCCTCTATCTTCCTCTATTCTCCTCCAACGCCCTCTATCTTCCTCTATTCTCCTCCAACACCCCTCTATCTTCCTCTATTCTCCTCCAACGCCCCTCTATCTTCCTCTATTCTCCTCCAACGCCCCTCTATCTTCCTCTATTCTCCTCCAACGCCCCTCTATCTTCCTCTATTCTCCTCCAACGCCCCTCTATCTTCCTCTATTCTCCTCCAACGCCCCTCTATCTTCCTCTATTCTCCTCCAACGCCCCTCTATCTTCCTCTATTCTCCTCCAACGCCCCCTCTATCTTCCTCTATTCTCCTCCAACGCCCCTCTATCTTCCTCTATTCTCCTCCAACGCCCCTCTATCTTCCTCTATTCTCCTCCAACCCCTCTATCTTCCTCTATTCTCCTCCAACACACCCCTCTATCTTCCTCTATTCTCCTCCAACGCCCCTCTATCTTCCTCTATTCTCCTCCAACACCCTCTATCTTCCTCTATTCCTCCAACATCCCAATATAAACCCATACAAGAGGTTCCAGGTTCCTCCAACCGCATCCTCTGTATAATAAAGGAATAAACTTTGAATCCAGAAACAACAGTGACCCCCCCCATATTGGAAGAGACCCCCCATGATGGTAGAGACCCCCACAATGGAAGAGACCCCCCATAATGGAAGAGACCCCACTAATGACAGAGACCCCCCCCCATGATGGTAGTGACCCCCATAATGGAAGAGACCCCCCATGATGGCAGAGCCCCCCCATAATGGCAGAGACCCCCCATAATGGCAGAAATCCCCCTATAATGGCAGAGACCCCCCCATGATGACAGAGATCCCCCCATAATGGCAGAGACCCCCCTCTGATGGCAGAAATACCCCCTATAATGGCAGAGACCCCCCTCTGATGGCAGAAATACCCCCCATGATGACAGAGATCCCCCATAATGGAAGAGACCCCCCCCCATAATGGCAGAGACCCCCCTATGATGGCAGAAATCCCCCATAATGGCAGAGACCCCTAATGATGGCAAAGATCCCCCCATGATGGCAGGGACCCCCCATGTTGGTAGAGACCCCCATGATGGCAGAGACCCCCCCCATGATGGTAGAGACCCCCCATGATGGCAGAGAACCCCCCCATGATGGTAGAGACCCCCCATGATGGCAGAGACCCCCCCATGATGGCAGAGACCCCCCCGCATGATGGCAGAGACCCCCCATGATGGCAGAGACCCCCCCCCATGATGGCACATCATAGATCACATCAACGGTTGCAGTTCCGGTTGCAGAAATAAAAGTAGAACCGGCTGCATTTTTTCCTGCACCGGAATAACACACCGGAAACACGCCGGAACGAACCGGAACACACCGGAACACGCCGGAACACACCGGAACATGCCGGAACAACCACACCGGAACACACGCCGGAACATGCCGGAACACGCATGTCCATATTCAAACTGAAGAAAGAAAAAGAGAGAGCAGAAAACTGAACTGGAATGTATAAAAAAAAAGCACCGGAACGCGTCAGCCGGCGATTCTATAGTGTGCAGCGACCCTAAATGACACCGTACTCCGGGGAACATACAAAGCTGGAAGGAAATGCTGTTCACTCGGCTCTACATACAACGAGATCACATACTAATTGTAGAGTCCGGAGTCTGACCCCGATCATGTCTGACACCATCATTCACATCTGACACCATCATTCACATCTGAGCATTCTGCACCTTGCCTCCCTACACCTGACCACAGAATCCCTTTCTATATATCCCACTGACACCAATGATGGGGCACTATTCCTCCCACTGACACCAATGATGGGGCACTATTCCTCCCACTGACACCAATGATGATGGGGCACTATTCCTCCCACTGACACCAATGATGGGGCACTATTCCTCCCCCTGACACCAATGATGGGGCACTATTCTTCCCACTGACACCAATGATGGGGCACTATTCCTCCCACTGACACCAATGATGGGGCACTATTCCTCCCACTGACAACAACAACGATGGGGCACTATTCCTACCACTGACACCAATGATGGGGACACTATTCCCCCCACTGACACCTATGATGGGCACTATTCCTCCCACTGACACCAATGATGGGGCACTATTCCTCCCACTGACACCAATGATGCAGTACTATTCCTCCCACTGACACCAATGATGGGGGGCACTATTCCCCCCACTGACACCAATGATGGGGCACTATTCCTCCCACTGACACCAATGGTGGGGCAGTATTCCCCCACTGACACCAATGATGGGGCACTATTCCTCCCACTGACACCAATGATGGGGCACTATTCCTCCCACTGACACCAATGATGGGGCACTATTCCTCCCACTGACACCAATGATGGGGCACTATTCCTCCCACTGACACCAATGATGGGCACTATTCCTCCCACTGACACCAATGATGGGGCACTATTCCTCCCACTGACACCAATGATGGGGCACTATTCCCCCCACTGACACCAATGATGGGGCACTATTCCTCCCACTGACACCAATGATGGGGCACTATTCCCCCCACTGACACCAATGATGGGGCACTATTCCTCCCACTGACACCAATGATGGGGCACTATTCCTCCCACTGACACCAATGATGCAGTACTATTCCTCCCACTGACACCAATGATGGGGCACTATTCCCCCCACTGACACCAATGATGGGGCACTATTCCTCCCACTGACACCAATGATGGGGCACTATTCCTCCCGCTGACACCAATGATGGGGCACTATTCCTCCCACTGACACCAATGATGGGGCACTATTCCTCCCACTGACACCAATGATGGGGCACTATTCCTCCCACTGACACCAATGATGGGGCACTATTCCCCCCACTGATACCAATGATGGGGCACTATTCCTCCCACTGACACCAATGATGGGGCACTATTCCCCCCACTGACACCAATGATGGGGCACTATTCCTCCCACTGACGCCAATGATGGGACACTATTCCCCCCACTGACACCAATGATGGGACACTATTCCTCCCACTGACACCAATGATGGGGCACTATTCCTCCCACTGACACCAATGATGGGGCACTATTCCTCCCACTGACACCAATGATGGGGCACTATTCCTCCCACTGACACCAATGATGGGGCACTATTCCCCCCACTGACACCAATGATGGGGCACTATTCCTCCCACTGACACCAATGATGGGGCACTATTCCCCCACTGACACCAATGATGGGGCACTATTCCTCCCACTGACACCAATGATGGGGCACTATTCCTCCCACTGACACCAATGATGCAGTACTATTCCTCCCACTGACACCAATGATGGGGCACTATTCCCCCCACTGACACCAATGATGGGGCACTATTCCTCCCACTGACACCAATGATGGGGCACTATTCCTCCCGCTGACACCAATGATGGGGCACTATTCCTCCCACTGACACCAATGATGGGGCACTATTCCTCCCACTGACACCAATGATGGGGCACTATTCCTCCCACTGACACCAATGATGGGGCACTATTCCCCCCACTGATACCAATGATGGGGCACTATTCCTCCCACTGACACCAATGATGGGGCACTATTCCCCCCACTGACACCAATGATGGGGCACTATTCCTCCCACTGACGCCAATGATGGGACACTATTCCCCCCACTGACACCAATGATGGGACACTATTCCTCCCACTGACACCAATGATGGGGCACTATTCCTCTCACTGATACCAATGATGGGGCACTATTCCTCCCACTGACACCAATGATGGGGCACTATTCCTCCCACTGACACCAACGATGGGACACTATTCCCCCCACTGACACCAATGATGGGACACTATTCCCCCCACTGACACCAATGATGGGGCACTATTCCTCTCACTGATACCAATGATGGGGCACTATTCCTCCCACTGACACCAATGATGGGGCACTATTCCTCCCACTGACACCAATGATGGGGCACTATTCCTCCCCCTGACACCAATGATGGGGCACTATTCCTCCCAGTGACACCAATGATGGGCTGCTATTTCTGGTGTCGGATAAAGGATAGTAAAGGGCCGGATTTGGCCCGCGGGCTGCAGTTGGGAGGCCCGGAGGTTCTCTCCTCCTGGCGGCTCCCTATGGGTGTCAGTGTGGCCCCCGGGGGCCCCTGGAGGTCGGTATTTCATACAGATTAGAGTGTCAGCTCTGCGGTCCACTCACCCGGAGCCAGGACGGTGACGGTGCCATCCCGGTGCAGCAGCAGCGATGCGGGGTCCCGGATCCGGGCGCTCGGCGGTCCCTGGCACAGTCCCCGGGCGCACTGGTAGCACACGGCCCACGCCTGCTCCTCGTTGATGGGCTGATCGTACGATGTCAGCACCCGATCCAGGGACAGCTCCGAGCATCGCCCCCCCGACATCCCCCCACCGACACCGACTGCCTGCCCCGCCATCCGCCCCGCTCCATCCCCGGACACTGCCGGCCCCGCCCCGCCTACCGGGACCGTCATCAGCCGGGAGGGGGCGGGGATCCGGGGGTAGGGACCGAGACAGGGACTGAGACAGGGAGCACACCGTAAGGGGGGGGGGGGGGGGGTCCTGGGGACTGAGATGGGGGGCAGCGGAGGGGGCCTGGGATGGGGACTGAGACGGGGAGCACGGGGGGGGGGGGGGGGGGGGGGGGGGTCCTGGGATGGGGACTGAGGCGGGGGGGGGGGGGGGTCCTGGGATGGGGGGACTGAGAAAGGGAGCAGGGGGGCTGGGATAGGGACCAAGGGGGGGATCCTCTGCTAGGACTGATATAGGGAACTAAGGGGAGATCCTGGGCTAGGGACTGATATTGGGACCAAAAGGGGGGGGGGGGATCCTGGGATAGGGACTGATATTGGGACCAAAAGGGGGGGGGGATCCTGGGATAGGGACTGATATTGGGACCAAAAGGGGGGGGGGGATCCTGGGATAGGGACTGATATTGGGACCAAAAGGGGGGGGGATCCTGGGATAGGGACTGACAGGGAGGATCCTGAGATAGGGACTGACAGGGAGGATCCTGGGATAGGGACTGACGGGGGATCCTGGGATAGGGACTGACAGGGGGGATCCTGGGATAGGGACTGACAGGGGGGATCCTGGGATAAGGACTGACAGGGGGGATCCTGGGATAGGGACTGACAGGGGGGATCCTGGGATTGGACTGATGGGGGGGGGGGGGGATCCTGGGATAGGAGTGGAATATGAACTGACGGGGAGGGGGGGGGGATCCTCTGCTAGGACTGAAATAGGGAACTTCGGGAAGATCCTGGGATAGGGACTGATGGGGGTTCCTGTTATAGGGACTGAAAGGGTGGGATCCTGGAGTAGCAACCAACAGAAGGATCCTGGGGTAGGGACTGAGATAGGGAGCACAGGGGGATCCTGGGATAGGGGCTAAAAGGGGGGATCCTGGGGCAGGGGCTGATACAGGGACTGACGGGATCCACTGCTAGGACTGTTCTAGGAAGGACTGAGACTGGCAGAGTAGTGGGCATCCAGTGCTGGGACTGGCAGAGGAGGGACAGTGGGGATCCAGTGCTGGGACTGGCAGAGGAGGGACAGTGGGGATCCAGTGCTGGGACTGGCAGAGGAGGGACAGTGGGGATCCAGTGCTGGGACTGGCAGAGGAGGGACGGTGGGGATCCAGTGCTAGGACTGGCAGAGGAGGGACAGTGGGGATCCAGTGCTGGGACTGGCAGAGGAGGGACGGTGGGGATCCAGTGCTGGGACTGGCAGAGGAGGGACGGTGGGGATCCAGTGCTGGGACTGGCAGAGGAGGGACAGGTGTGTCCATAGCACAGCCCAGAGCAAAGCTCAGTCCCAGCAGATAAATCCGTGTGCTCTGGCAGTCCGCCTGGGACCTCGCCTTCTACTCACACATGACGAGCCCGGCACCCCGCGTGCTTAAAGGGTGACTCAACTCAAAAATTAGTTTTCCATTTATAGGTAGAGCCCCCCCCAGCCATAGGGCCCTCCCTCCCCCAGCCATAGGGCCCATCTACACGGCTCCTGGAGGGGTTGAGTGTTTTGTCTGTAGAAGCAACTAATGTTCTCCTACGTGTCCGTGTACATCCAGTCAGGACCTCCTTCCTCCTGCCAGGGACCCCTCTAGTGATAGATCTATATAGAGGAATCAGGACCTCCTTCCTCCTGCCGGTGACCCCTCTAGTGATAGGATCTATATAGAGGAATCAGGACCTCCTTCCTCCTGCCGGTGACCCCTCTAGTGATAGATCTATATAGAGGAATCAGGACCTCCTTCCTCCTGCCGGTGACCCCTCTAGTGATAGAAAGATCTATATAGAGGAATCAGGACCTCCTTCCTCCTGCCGGTGACCCCTCTAGTGATAGATCTATATAGAGGAATCAGGACCTCCTTCCTCCTGCCGGTGACCCCTCTAGTGATAGGATCTATATAGAGGAATCGGGACCTCCTTCCTCCTGCCGGTGACCCCTCTAGTGATAGATCTATATAGAGGAATCGGGACCTCCTTCCTCCTGCCGGTGACCCCTCTAGTGATAGGATCTATATAGAGGAATCAGGACCTCCTTCCTCCTGCCGGTGACCCCTCTAGTGATAGGATCTATATAGTGGTATCAGGACCTCCTTCCTCCTGCCGGTGACCCCTCTAGTGATAGGATCTATATAGAGGAATCAGGACCTCCTTCCTCCTGCCGGTGACCCCTCTAGTGATAGGATCTATATAGAGGAATCAGGACCTCCGTCCTCCTGCCGGTGACCCCTCTAGTGATAGATCTATATAGAGGAATCAGGACCTCCTTCCTCCTGTCGGGGACCCCTCTAGTGATAGGATCTATATAGAGGAATCAGGACCTCCTTCCTCCTGCCGGTGACCCCTCTAGTGATAGATCTATATAGAGGAATCGGGACCTCCTTCCTCCTGCCGGTCACCCCTCTAGTGATAGGATCTATATAGAGGAATCGGGACCTCCTTCCTCCTGCCGGTGACCCCTCTAGTGATAGGATCTATATAGAGGAATCAGGACCTCCATCCTCCTGCCGGTGACCCCTCTAGTGATAGGATCTATATAGAGGAATCAGGACCTCCTTCCTCCTGTCGGGGACCCCTCTAGTGGTAGATCTATATAGAGGAATCAGGACCTCCTTCCTCCTGCCGGTGACCCCTCTAGTGATAGATCTATATAGAGGAATCAGGACCTCCTTCCTCCTGCCGGGGACCCCTCTAGTGATAGGATCTATATAGAGGAATCAGGACCTCCTTCCTCCTGCCGGTGACCCCTCTAGTGATATAAAGATCTATATAGAGGAATCAGGACCTCCTTCCTCCTGCCGGTGACCCCTCTAGTGATAGGATCTATATAGAGGAATCAGGACCTCCTTCCTCCTGCCGGTGACCCCTCTAGTGATAGGATCTATATAGAGGAATCAGGACCTCCTTCCTCCTGCCGGTGACCCCTCTAGTGATAGGATTTATATAGAGGAATCAGGACCTCCTTCCTCCCCCGGTGACCTCTCTAGCGATATAAGGACGACAGAAGTGACATTGGGGGACTGTTGTCACCTTATAACAGGAAGTGCCTGAACAAGGACCTCCATGGAAAGGTCTCCGGGTATAATTGTAATAGAATGAGGTGACAACTTGTACAATTCTGGTAAGTTGCAGCCTATGGCGGGGTCAGTATGAAGAGTAACCCACATCCTATGAACATCCCATCATGTCAGCAGATGATAAGGATTGGCGGGATGACGTCACACAGGACAGTTTGGAGACATTTCAGCATCTAAGGATGAATTTGCAGCTTTTCTAATCACCAGGAAATGGTGTGAAGGTCCCCGCAGCCGGAGAGTGAGAGAATGGGGGGGGAGAGCAAGAGAATGGGGGGGAGCGAGAGAATGGGGGGAGAATGAGAGAATGGGGGGAGAACGAGAGAATGGAGGGAGAATGGGGGAGAGCGAGAGAATGGGGGGAGAGCGGGAGAATGGGGGGAGAGCGAGAGAATGGGGGGAGAGCAAGAGAATGGGGGGAGAACGAGAGAATGGAGGGAGAATGGGGGGAGAGCGAGAGAATGGGGGGAGAGCGGGAGAATGGGGGGAGAGCGAGAGAATGGGGGGAGAATGAGAGAATGGGGGGGGGAGAGCGAGAGAATGGGGGGAGAGCGGGAGAATGGGGGGAGAGCGAGAGAATGGGGGGAGAATGAGAGAATGGGGGGAGAGCGAGAGAATGGGGGAGAGCGAGAGAAGGGGGGGGAGAGCGAGAGAATGGGAGAGCAAGAGAATGGGGGGAGAACGAGAGAATGGAGGGAGAATGGGGGGAGAGCGAGAGCGAGAAATGGGGGGGGAGAGCGGGAGAATGGGGGGAGAGCGAGAGAATGGGGGGGAGAATGAGAGAATGGGGGGAGAGCGAGAGAATGGGGGAGAATGAGAGAATGGGGGGAGAGCGAGAGAATGGGAGAGCAAGAAATGGGGGGAGAACGAGAGAATGGAGGGAGAATGGGGGGAGAGCGAGAGAATGGGGGGAGAGCGGGAGAATGGGGGGAGAGCGAGAGAATGGGGGGAGAATGAGAGAATGGGGGGAGAGCGAGAGAATGGGGGAGAGCAAGAGAATGGAGGGAGAATGGGGGGAGAGCGAGAGAATGGGGGGAGAGCGGGAGAATGGGGGGAGAGCGAGAGAATGGGGGGAGAATGAGAGAATGGGGGGAGAGCGAGAGAATAGGGGGGGAGAGCGAGAGAATGGGGGGAGAGCGGGAGAATGGGGGGAGAACGAGAGAATGGGGGGAGAATGGGGGGAGAACGAGAGAATGGGGGGAGAGCGAGAGAATGGGGGGAGAGGGAGGGAGAATGGGGGGAGAGCGAGAGAATGGGGGGAGAACTTATTTAAAGGAATTTTCTGGTTTGAACGAAAGGAATTGTGTCGCCAGACAGAATGTCGCAGTGTTGCATCACTTGCTGGTTTCGGAGGTGGAGCTCTGATGGGGGGAGGGGAGCTCCAGAGGTCTGCAGAGAGACCACTGCTGTCCAGGGACAACCCTTCCTCAGAAGCAGTGGTCTCTCCGATGCGCTCCCTCCCCCATCAGAGCTAGACAGGCAATCAGGAAGGCTCATGCTCCCTGCTGATTGGAGAGTTCTACCTCTGTCTCATCAGGGGGTGTGCCGGACCTCTGTAGAGAGACCTCTGCTTCCACACACAGAGAAAGGGTCTACAGCAGGGGGGCTCAACCTCGTGAACAGCGGAGGGCCACTTTAGTGATTTGGTAACCAGTTGGGGGCCACAATGAAATGAAAGGGTTTTATTTGGAGTAGCATAATGAAGATTTTCCTCCTGCAGCTGCTGAATGCTGGCGGGAGGGAGAGGAGGACGAGCCGGCTTTCAGCGGTTGCAGGAGGAAAATGGAGAGGATCGATTCCTGTATATGCCGCCCCTCCTGTCCAAGTATAAAATAGAATGTGACGGAGGCCGCATGGGCCCCCTGGAGCATGGATCAGGGTCGCCATTGCAACCCTTGGAGCTACAACAATGGTTGGGGGTGTGTGGTAAAAACATGTCTAAACTATGGGGTTTTACTGCCCCAAACCGTAAATGTAAAATAGCCCTTACTGACCTGAACCCCCTATAAGGCTGCTTCCTGCTTTCCACACTGGTGCGCTGTAGTTTACCTGCACCACAGGTAAACTAGTCAGCGCATCAAAACTCCTGCACTGAGTTTGAGGTGGAGGGCCACATTGGAGGGCTCCAAGGGCCACAGGTTGAGCACCGCTGGTGTACAGCATGCTGGCAGGGACAGGCTTTCCTACCTAGGCTGTGGCTGCTTTCTAAAGGAAGCGCACTGTCGGCTCTGCACAAGTTGTGATTTGATGCACCGAGAATGCGTTTAGCTCAGGGGCAGACTGACCATTTGGGAAATCAGGCACTGCCCAAGGGCCCGGGGTCAGTACGGGGCCCCATGAGATGCCCCTCGTACCTTTCATAGGCTTTTTTGGATGTGGTTTGAGTGTGGGCGAGGACACAGGGGCCCCATGAGCCACTATTGCCCGAGGGCCCCATGAGTTGTCAGTCCGCCCCTGGTTTAGCTGAGTCAAAGGGAAAGCTAAGTTGGGTTTCCTCCGCGCGCCGGTATAAGGAGATCGGTGCGTACGTTCCGTCCCGGACGGGGTGATGCGATTCGTTCCTGTGGAATAGAAATGATTATCATAATAAATATAGAGCGCCGGCTCCCATCCTCCATCTGAGACCCCCCAAAGCCGAGGTGGAATCCCCCTCCTTGGACACGATGGCGCTCCAGATGCTGGAAGCCAATCAATGCCGTCCGCTTTCAAAAGCTTTCACGTCACGATTTACATGCAAACTGTAAAAGGCTTCAACCCAGCCCCCGCCCAGCCCCTGTCCAGCCCCCGCCCAGCCCTCGCCCATCCCCCGCTTAGCCCCACTCCAGCCCTCGCCCATCCCCCACCCAGCCCCTGTCCAGCCCCCCGCCCAGCCCCAGTCCAGCCCTCGCCCTTCCCCCACCCAGCCCCTGTCCAGCCCCCGCCCAGCCCCAGTCCAGCCCTCGCCCATCCCCCACCCAGCCCCTGTCCAGCCCCCGCCCAGCCCCTGTCCAGCTCCCACCCAGCCCCAGTCCAGCCCTCGCCCATCCCCCACCCAGCCCCAGTCCAGCCCTCGCCCATCCCCCACCCAGCTCCCGTCCAGCCCCCGCCTAGCCCCCGTCCAGCCCCTGCCCAGCCTGCTGCAGCTGCCTGTAAGCGAGTGACTGAAGATTGCTTCTAGACCTAATGATTAGCTGTAATTGTATCCCCCCCCCCCGAGGCCTGGACCCCGAGATATGAGACACTCCGGGGAACCCTTCCTGTCATCTTCACCTCCCTCAACACTTCTCCTTGGGTTACTGGAGGGGTTATGTCTCCCTGGGGGGGTTACATCTCTAGGAGGGGGTTATGTCTCTGGGGGCTATGTTTCGGGGGGGTTACGTCTCTGGGGGGTTTACGCCTCCTTGGATTATGTCTCTGGGTGGGTTACATCTCTAGGGGTTTACGTCTCCTTGGGTTACATCTCTGGTTGGTTATGTCTCCCTGGGTTATGTCTCTAGGGGGGTTACATCTCTGGGGGGGATATGTCTCCCTGGGTTATGTCTCTAGGGGGGTTACATCTCTGGGGGGGATATGTCTCCCTGGGTTATGTCTCTAGGGGGGTTACATCTCTGGGGGGGATATGTCTCCCTGGGTTATGTCTCTAGGGGGGTTACATCTCTGGGGGGGATATGTCTCCCTGGGTTATGTCTCTGGGGGGGGTTACATCTCTGGGGGGGATATGTCTCCCTGGGTTATGTCTCTAGGGGGGTTACATCTCTGGGGGGGATATGTCTCCCTGGGTTATGTCTCTAGGGGGGTTACATCTCTGGGGGGGATATGTCTCCCTGGGTTATGTCTCTGGGGGGGGTTACATCTCTGGGGGGGTTATGTCTCCCTGGGTTATGTCTCTAGGGGGGTCACATCTCTGGGGGGGGGGTATGTCTCCCTGGGTTATGTCTCTAGGGGGGTTACATCTCTGGGGAGGGGGGGGGGTATGTCTTCCTGGGTTATGTCTCTGGGGGGGTTACGTCTCTGGGGGGGGTTATGTCTCTGGGGGGTTTATGTCCCTGGGGGGGTTACATCTCTGGGGGGTGGGTATGTCTTCCTGGGTTATGTCTCTAGGGGGGTTACATCTCTGGGGGGTATGTCTCCCTGGGTTACGTCTCTAGGGGGGTTACATCTCTGGGGGGGGTATGTCTTCCTGGGTTATGTCTCTGGGGGGGGGGTATGTCTTCCTGGGTTATGTCTCTGGGGGGAATTAAAATCACACCTGAAATGGCATCTAATGAATGTGAATGTCAGCGTCTTCCCGTGCGATTTGCTGCGGTGCGATTTCTACAGTAGTTCTTGTGATTTCACATCCATAGAATACAACGGAAATCGCGCTGCAAATTGCAAGAAATCATTGAAAATCTTCACAAACAGCAATAAAGTCTTCAGAAATCGCACCTGAAATTGCACACGAATTGCGTGATTTTAAATCGCAGCGGTGTGACCGGGGACTACGATGAATAGCAGGAAACACGCTTCCCGTGAATGGATTATTTCTTCCACAATCTTCAGGTCCCAGAAAACAAAGATGTCGGAAACTACGCGACTTGGCTGTTCCCATGCCGGGACAATGGGGCTGTGTGCTCGCCCCCCCCCCGAACATGGATACAGGGCCGACCAGCAGAGACTGGGACCCTGTTCTCTGGTCGGATCTCATTTCATGTAAGACGAGTCCTCATTGCCGGTCCCCGAGGAACCCAGACAAAGGGAGGTCGGGAAAGTCGGCAAACTGGATCTCCCGCTGCCCTTTCCCTCCTTGTTGGATGAACAAAGCTCGGCCCAATGACTTGAGTTACAGCATAACGAGGAGCACAAAGGAGCGATTTATCCTCCGACTCCGGAATACAACAATCAGCACCTGAGGATTTACAACGCAGGACTCTGCTCATTGACTGACAGATCACTCATTGACAGATCGCTCATTGACTGACAGATCGCTCATTGACTGACAGATCGCTCATTGACTGACAGATCGCTCATTGACTGACAGAGATCGCTCATTGACTGACAGATCGCTCATTGACTGACAGATCGTTCATTGACTGACAGATCGTTCAGATCGCTCATTGACTAACAGATCGTTCATTGACTGACAGATCGCTCATTGACTGACAGATCGTTCATTGACTGACAGATCGCTCATTGACTGACTGAGATCGCTCATTGACTGACAGATCGTTCATTGACTGACAGATCGCTCATTGACTGACAGATCGCTCATTGGCTGACAGATCGCTCATTGACTAACAGATCGCTCATTGACTGACAGATCGTTCATCATTACTGACTGACAGATCGCTCATTGACTGACAGATCGTTCATTTGACTGACAGATCGATCGTTCATTGATTGACAGATGCTCATTGACTGACAGATCGCTCTGACAGATTGACTGACAGATCGCTCATTGACTGACAGATCGCTCATTGGCTGACAGATCGCTCATTGACTGACAGATCGCTCATTGACTGACAGATCGCTCATTGACTGACAGATCGTTCATTGACTGACAGATCGCTCATTGACTGACAGATCGTTCATTGACTGACAGATCGTTCATTGACTAACAGATCGTTCATTGACTAACAGATCGCTCATTGACTGACAGATCGTTCATTGACTGACAGATCGCTCATTGACTGACAGGTGGACATTTCTTACATTTTATGAAAATCTTGGAGATCATCGATATATCTCCCACCTTTCCGAAATGATAAAAAGGGACACATTGTGGCACAAATAGACGAAGCACTTTGCAAGTTCCTGCAGAGCTGAGTAAATGAGGAGAAGCTTCACTTTACAAAGATCACCCAATCACAGGCAGGGAAATAAAAAAAAACAGCATTTTTGCTTGCACCTGATTGGATGATGAAAATCAGCAGCTTCCTCTCATTTACTAAGCTTTGTAGCAACTGCACTTGCAAAGTCTATTTGCCTTTAGTAATCAGCCCCAGTACAGCGCCTTGATGAAATCCCCCCCTTGAAATGTCCCCCGTCTTGTCATGTGACCACCAGAACCGTCAATGTATTTTATCGGGATTGGATGTGATGGACCGACACAAAGTGGCACATAATTGTGAAGTGGAAGGAAAATGAGAAATGGTTTCCAACATTTGTGACCATTAAATCTGTGAGAAGTGTGGCGGCATTTGTATTCAGCCCCTTTCACTCTGATATCCCTAACTAAAATCTAGTGGAACCAATTGCCTTCAGAAGTCACCTGATTAGTACATAGAGTCCCCCTGTGTGTCATGTGATCTCAGGATAAATCCAGCTGTTCTGTGAAGCCCTCAGAGGTTTGTTAGAGAACATTAGTGAACAAACAGCATCATGAAGGCCAAGGAACACACCAGACAGGTCAGGGATAAAGTTGTGGAGAAGTATAAAGCAGGGTTAGGTTTATAAACATATCTCCCAAGCTTTGCCCATCTCACGGAGCTCTGTGTTCAATCCATCATCCGAACATGGGAGGAGTACGGCACAACTGCCAACCTACCAAGACATGGCCGTCCACCTAAACTGACCGGCCGGGCAAGGAGAGAGAGCATTCATCAGAGAAGCAGCCAAGAGGCCCATGGGAACTGAGGAGGAGCTGCAGAGATCACAGCTCAGGGGGGAGAATCTGTCCTCAGGACAACTATTAGTCGTCCACAAATCTGCCTTTATGGAAGAGTGACAAGAAGAAGCCATTGTTGGAGGAAAGCCATAAGAAGTCCCGTTTGTAGTTTGTGAGAAGCCATGTGGGGGCACAGCAAACATGTGGAAGAAGGGGCTCTGGTCAGAGGAGACCAACATGGGACTTTACGGCCTAAAAGAAAAATGCTGTGTGTGTGGGGGAAAACTAACACTGCCCATCCCCCTGAAACACACCATCCCCACCGTGAAACATGGTGGTGGCAGCATCATGTGGTGGGGATGCTTTTCTCAGCAGCGAAAGGGAAGCTGGTCAGAGTTGATGGGAAGATGGATGGAGCCAAATACAGGGCAATCTTAGAGGAAAACCTGTTAGAGTCTGCAGAAGACTTGAGGCCGGGGCGGAGGTTCCCCTTCCAGCAGGACAACGACCCGAAACATCCAGCCAGACCTACAATGGAATGGTTCCGATCAAAGCATCTTCATGTGTTAGAATGGACCAATCACAGTCCAGACCCAAATCCAATGGAGAATCTGTGGCCAGACCTGAGAATTGCTGTTCCCAGACGTCCTCCATCCAATCTGACAGCTTGAGGGATTCTGCAAGGAAGAACGGGCAGAAATGTCCCTCTCTAGATGTGCAAAGAGACATCCCCAAAAAGACTTGCAGCTGGAATGGCAGCCAAAGGGGGTCCTACAAAGTACTGACTCCGGGGGGGCCGAATACAAATCCCACCACACTTCTCATGGATTTATTGTCACAAATGTTGGAAACCATTTCTCATTGTCCTTCCACTTCACAATTATGTGTCACTTTGTGTCGGTCCATCACATCCAATCCCGATAGATACATTGTAACATGACAACATGGGGGGGGGGATACATTGTAACATGACAACATGGGGGGGAATACATTGTAACATGACAACATGGGGGGGGAATACATTGTAACATGACAACATGGGGGGGGGGGGATACATTGTAACATGACAACATGGGGGGGGGGGATACATTGTAACATGACAACATGGGGGGGGGGATACATTGTAACATGACAACATGGGGGGGGGGGATACATTGTAACATGACAACATGGGGGGGGATACATTGTAACATGACAACATGGGGGGGAGGGGGAAGACATTGTAACATGACAACATGGGGGGGGGGAGACATTGTAACATGACAACATGGGGGGGGGACATTGTAACTTGACAACATGGGGGGGGGGATACATTGTAACATGACAACATGGGGGGGGATACATTGTAACATGACAACAGGGGGGGGGATACATTGTAACATGACAACATGGGGGACATTTCAGGGGGGGGGGATACATTGTAACATGACAACATGGGGGGGGAGACATTGTAACTTGACAACATGGGGGGGGGGGGGAATACATTGTGAACATGACAACATGGGGGGGGGGGATACATTGTAACATGACAACATGGGGGGATACATTGTAACATGACAACATGGAGGACATTTCAGGGGGGAGTGGAATACATTGTAACATGACAACATGGAGGACATTTCAGGGGGGAGTGGAATACATTGTAACATGACAACATGGGGGACATTTCAGGGGGAGGGGAATACATTGTAACATGACAACATGGGAGACATTTCAGGGGGGAGGGGGAATACATTGTAACATGACAACATGGGGGACATTTTGGGGGGGGGGGGGGGGGAGACTATCAAGGTACTGTAGTATGATGTGTCCCTTGTGCTGATTCTTCTTTGTTTAGGAGAAACTTTAGTCTTTGCCACATCCCCCCCCCCCGACTCCAACAATGGGGGATGAGAGGATGGTTGATACCCCTCCATTCATAGGATCTGTAGAATGGAAGAAGTGGCACAAGGGAGGCATCATACTAACTGTAAGTTATGTCCCTTCTGCTGATTTTTTTGGTTTGTTTGTAATTTATGCTCAGCTCATGCTGCTGGGATCCCATATATACAAATTGGATGCATATTGAACCTGCAGCCTTCTCTACGCGGTTGGTTCACATATCTGCAGACCGGCCGCGGTGCGTTTTTGAAGACAGCCCTGTGCGTCTTTCAGTCCGGTTCAGGTGAGAGTTCAAGTAAAAATTTGCACCTGAACTGCACCTGAACCTCACCTGAACTGCACCTGAACTGCACCTGAACCGGTGAACAAAACCGCGCCAGACTCCTTTTAGAAACCGCGGCCGGATATATGTGAAGCGCGCCGTAATGTGAACTTTGACTTCCATTCAAATAATTCTGCGAAAAACGCGTGTTCATGGATCCGGGGTCAGAGCTGCTGGCAGAGAGCGATCTCAGAGCTGATAGAGTGTACAAAGGTCTGTGAAGGTGAGGCGTTCCGAGGTTTATGAGGGTTTATGAGGGTTTGTGAGGCGCACGCTGTGAATATACAAAACAAAAATCATAAAACATGCAAAGTTCAGAGTGCAGCCAATATAAATACATGCAGGGGGACTTTTTATTTCCTGAGATGATAAAATAGATTATTGGGACAAACATTGCCTCGTATGTGCCCAGAAGGGACCGAAAAAAACGGTTAGCCTGCCCTGGGGACCATTGTCTGGGAGATCCCAAATTCTGCAGGTGTCACCACTACCAGAGGTGCAGACGGGGACACCTGCCTGAGCGGAGTCCCCAGCACCCCAGGACACATTTCTTCTCATTTCCTGTTGCAGTTTTTTTTTTTTTTGTAAAAGTGGAAGAAAAGCTTAAAGTGCTACTAAACCAACAACAAGTGACATCCGTCTGTAGATGCAGGAAAGTGTGATTGTTATACTCACTGTGGGACCTAAGGGGTTAATCCTCCGCATTGTGTATAAATGCTGTTTGATCCTGTCTTCTCTGATCCTCCCCTAGTGAATGCGGGGTCCGGTTGAGAGCGGATATTGTGAATGCGGGGTCCGTGGGAGAGCGGATATAGGGAATGCGGGGTCCGGGGAGAGGGGATATAAATTGGGGGGGGAAAAAATTTTTGGGGGTTTTTTTTCCTGGGGGGAAAAAAAAAAAATTTTTTTAAAAAGGGGCCCCGGGGGGAAAAGGGGGGGGGAAAATTTTTAAAACCCCCCCCGGGGGGGAAAAAAATTTAAATTTGGGGGGGGGGGGGGAAAAAAAAAAAGGGGGGGGGGTTTTTTAAAAAAATTTTTTTTTTTTTTTTTTAAAAGGGGGGGAAAAAAAAGGGGGCCCAAAAAAAAAAACCCCAAAAAAAGGGGGGGGGGTTTTTTTTTTAAAAAAGGGGGGGTTTTTTTTTTGGGGGGGGGGGGGTTTTTTTCCCCCCCGGAATGGGGGGGGGGGGGCCCCCCGGGGGGGGGGGCCCCCTAAAGGGGGGGGGGGGGGGGGGGCCGGGGGGGGGGGAAAGGGGGGGGGCCCGGGGGGGGGGGGGCCCCCCCGGGGGCCCTTTTGGGGGGGGGGGGGGGAACCAAATATGGGGGCCCAAAAAAGGGTTTTTTAAAAATTTTTTGGGGGGGGGGGGAAAAACCCCCCCCCAAAAAAAGGGGCCCCGGGGGGGAAAAAAGGGGGGAAAAAAAATTTTTTGGGGGGGGCCCCCCGGGGGAAAAAAAAACCCGGGCCGGGGGGGGAAAAATTGGGGGGGGGGGGTTTTTTTTTGGGGGGTGGGGGGGGGGGGGGGGGGGGGAAAAAAAAAGGGGGCCCCCCAAAGGGGAAAAATCCGGGCCCGGGGGGGGGGGGGGGTTTTGGGGGGGGTCCCCCCCTTTTAAACAGGGGGAAAAAAAAAGGGGGGGGCCCCGGGGGGGGCCGGGGGGGAAAAAAAAAGGAAAAAAAAAAAAATTTTTTGGGGGGGGGGTTTAAAAAAGGGGCCCCCAAAAAACCCTTTGGGCCCCCCGGGAAAAGGGGGGCCCCTTTTTTTAAAAAAAACCCCCCTTTTTTTTTGGGGGGTTTTGGGGGGCAAAAAGGGGGCCCCCCCTTTTGTTTTAAAGGGGGGGGGGTGGGGGGGGGGGGGTTTTTTTTTGGGTGGGGGGGGGGGGGGGGGCCCCCCCCCCAAAAAAAAAAAAGTTTTTTTTTGGGGGGGGCCAAAAAGGGGAAAAAACCCCCAATTGGGGGGTGGAAAAAGGGGGGGTTGAAAAAAAATTAAACCCCCCCCCCCAAAAGGGAAAAAAAGGGGGGGGCCCCCCCAAATTTTGGGGGGGTTTCCCCCCCTTTCCCCCCCCCCCCCCCGGGGGGGGGGGGGGGGGGGTTTTTTTTTAAAAAACCCCCCCAAAATTTTTCCCCCAAAAAAAACCCCCAAAAAGGGGGGGGGGGGCCCCCCCCCCCCCCCCCCCCCCGGGTTTTTTTCCCCCCTTTTTTTTCCCCCCCTTTTAAAAATTTAAACCCTTTTTTTTTGGGGGGGCCCCCCCTTTTAAAAAAAAAGGGGGGGGGGTTTTTTCCCCTTTTGGGGGGAAAGGGGCCCTTTTCCCCTACTTTTTCCCGGGGGGGAAAACCCCGGGGGGGCCCCCCCAATTTCCCCCCCTTTTTTTTGGGGGGGGCCCCTTTTTTTTGGGAAAGGGGGGCCCCCCCCGGGGGGAAAAATTTTTTTTGGGGGGGCCCCCGGGGGAAAAAAAAAAAAAACCCCCCGGGGTTTTGGGTTTTTTTTGGGGGCCCCCCAAAAAACCCCAAAAAAAAGGGGGGGGAAAAAAAGGGGCCCCCCAATAAAAGGGGGGGGGCCCCCGGGGAAAAATTTAAAAGGGGGGGGGCCCCCTTTTGGGGGGAAAATTTTTTTGGGGGGGGGGGGGGTTTTTGGGGGGGGTTTTGGGGGGGGGGGGGTTTTAAAAAAAAAAAAAAGGGGGGGGGGAAAAAGGGGTTTGGGGTTTCCCGGGGGGGAAAAAAAGGGGGAAAAAAGGGGGGGGGGGGGGGGTTTTTGGGGAAAAAAAAAAAAAAGGGGGGGGGGGAAAAATTTTAAAATTAAAAAAAGGGGGGTTTTCCGGGGCCCAAAAAAATTTCGGGGGGGGGAAACTTTGGGGGGGGAAATACCCCTTGGGGGGCCCAAACCCCAAAAAAAAAACCCCCAAAAAAAAAAGGGCAAAAAAAAAAAAACCCCCGGGGGGGGGGGTTTTTTTTTTTTTTTTTTTTTTGGGGGGGGGTTTTTTTTTTTTTTTGTTTTTTTTTTTTTTGGGGGTTTTTTTGGGGAAATTTTTGTTTTTTTTTTTTTTTTTTTTTTTTTTTTTTGGGGGGTTTTTTTTTTTTTTTTTGGGGGGGGTTTTTTGGGAAAAATTTTTTCCCCCCGGGGGTCCCCAAACCCGGGAAAAAAATTTTTTTTTTGGGGGGACCCCCCAAAAAAAAAATTTTTGGGGCCCAAAAAAAAAGGGGTTTTAAAAAAGGGGGGGGGGTTTTTTTAAAAGGGGGGGGGGGTTTTTTCCCCCCAAAAAAAGGGGGGGGGGGGGGTTTTTTTTGGGGTTTTTTAAAAAAGGGTTCCCCAAAATTTCAAAATTTTTTTTTTTTTCCCCCGGGGTTTTTAAAACCGGGGGGGTTTTGGGCCCCCCCAAAAAAAAAAACCCCCCTTTTTGGGGGGGGAAAAATTTGGGGGGGCCCCGGGCCCCTTTTTTTTTTTTTGGGGGGGGCCCCAAAAAAGGGGGGGAAAAAAAAAGGGGGGGGGGGGAAAAAAAAAAGGGGGGGGGAAAATTTGGGGGGGAAAAAAAAAAAAAGGGGGGGGGGGAAAAAAAATTTTGGGGCAATTAGGGGGGGGGGGGGGGGGCCCAAAAAAAAAACCCCCCCCTTTTTTTTTTGGGGGGGGGAAAAAAAAAAAAAATTTTTTTTTTCCCCGGGGAAAAAATTTTTGGGGGGGGGGGCCCCGGGGGGGGAAAAAGGGGAAAAAAGGGGGGGGGGGGGGGGGGGGGAAAAAAAAATTTTTTAAAAAAAAGGGGGGGGGGGGGAAAAAGGGGGAAAAAGGGGGGGGGGGGGGGGGGGGAAAAAAAGGGGCCCAAAAAAAAAAAAGGGGGGGGCCAAAAAAAAATTTTTTTTGGGGGGAACAAAAAAGGGGGGGGGGGGGGGGGAAAAAAAAAGGGGGGGTTTTAAAAAAGGGGGGGGGAAAAAGGGGGGGGGGGGGGGTTTAAAAAAGGGAAAAAAACCCCGGGGGGGGGTTTGGGGGAAAAAAAACCCCCCCCGGGGGGGAAAAAGGGGGGGGAAAAAGGGGGGGAAAATTGGGGAAAGGGTTTTTTTTTTGGGGGGAATTTTTTTTTTTTTAAAAAGGGTGGGGGGGGGTTTTTTTTTTTTAATTGGGGTTTTGGGTTTTAATTTTTTTTTTGGGGGTTTTTTTTCCCCCCCTTTTCCCCCCCCCCCTTTTTTTTTTTTGGGGGCCCCCTTCCCCCCGGGGGGGGGGGGCCCCGGGGGTTTTTTTGGGGGCCCCCCTTTTTTTTTAAAAAACCCCGGGGGGGGCCCCTCCACGCTCAATATTTCCCAACAAACCATCATCAGGGGAAGGTTACATTGTTGGGGTCCGAAAGGGGGAAACACCGCAGGGTCCAAGGGAAATTTTTCCGGGGGAAAGCAATCCTTTGTCAAAAGGGCCGGAACCCCCAGGGGGTTAAAACAAAACGGGAGATCAAATTCCCAAAAAACTCCCCTGAAGTCATCCTCATAAACATGGCAACTTTATCCGGGCCCCCCCCGGGGGAAACAAAAAGCTGGAATGGACCCAAAGGGCACAAAGTGGAAACTTTCCCCTCTCCCCCCCCCAGATTTAGACCTAGAACCCAAGGATATTTAAAATAATAAAAGACAAGTAATAAAACCATCTCAAAACACATTTTCTTTTCATCACTTTCCCCGGATTCTGGGCCCGGCAAATTTTTTTTTCATACAACCCGAATCTTCAGGAGGGGAAACCTTTTCCCCCCCCCAAAAAGCCCCAAAAACCCCGGTCCTGCTCACCGGGGCCGGGGGTAAAGGCCCGATGGAATTTCCCTTTAATTTCCCTACATGAACCAAAAGCCCCTTTCCCAAGATGGCCAACCAGAAAAGCTAGTGGTGTTTATCAAATTGATTTCTCAGCAAAGTAAAAGCATGGAGACCATGATGGATGGAAGGAGACATGGATGGATGGATGGATGGAGACATGATGATGGATGGATGGATGGAGACATGGATGGATGGAAGAGAACATGGATGGATGGATGGAGACATGGAATTGATGGAAGGAACATGGATGGATGATGGAGAACAATGGATGGATGGATGGAGACATGGATGATGGATGGATGGATGGATAAATGGAGACATGGATGGATGGAGACATGGATGGATTGAATGGAAGGAGACATGGATGGATGGATGGAATGGATGGATGGAGACATGATGGATTGGATTATGGATGGTTGGAGAACATGGATTGGATGGAGACATGGATGTGATGAATGGAAGGGGAGACATGGAATGGATGAGACATGGATGGATGAATTGATGTGAAGGGATGGATGGGGAATGAAAGGAGACATGATGGATGGAGACATGGATGGGTGGATGGAGGAGACATGGATGGATGGATGGATGGAGACATGGATATTTGGATGGAGACATGGATGATGGCATGGTGACATGGATGGATGGATGGAGACATGGATGGATGGTGATGGGTTTTATTGGCATAGGATATTTCCCCTTTAAGGATTTTAGCTTTATTTATGGCCCCTTTTATGTATTAATTTGGAGACTAAGGTAAATTTGGATTTATTAACATTGGTAAAAGGTTTTATGGAACCCGTGTAAATTTGGAATTAACATTATTATGGGATTAATTTAAAACATGGAAATTTTAGTTTATTGGAGTTCATTAAAAATTATTTTTAAAAAAGGCCTTATTAACCCCTTGTCCCCCTTAAATTTTTGTATTATTATGCAGAAAAAAACTATTTTATTTTGGTTGGGGTTCCCCTTTTTTTCGGGTTTTTTTTGGTTTTTTCCCCCCTTTTTCCCATTTTTTCTTTGGTGGGTTTCCCTTTTTTCTTTTGGGTTTCTTTTGGTGTTTCCCAAAGGTGTTTAATTTGGGCCGGGTGTTGGTTTCCTTGTGGTTTTTGGTTGGGGGCCGGGGGGTGGCCCGGGGTGGTTTTCCGGGGTTTGGGGGGTTTCGGTTGGTTCCGTTTTGGGGGTTCTGTTTGTTTTTTTGTTTTTTTTTATTTTTTGTTCGTGTTGTTTTGGGTTGTGTGGCTTGGAAATCCCTTGCTCCGGCTTGCCAAGAGTGGCCCCAACGAGGAAGTGTCCTGTATTTCCGCCTCCCTCACAGTTTGTTTTTGGCCCTAGGAAATCCCTGGTTGCTCCATCCGCACCCCACAGTAGGAGTCCCAACGAGGTGTTCCCTGGCTCCGCCACCCCACAGAGGCCCCAACCGAGGAAGTCCCTGTCCCTGGCCATCCGCCCCCCACAGAGGGCCCAAGGAGGAAAATCCCTGGCTACCGCGCCCCTCCACAGGAGGGCCCAACGATGAAAAGGTCCCTTGCTCCCTCCCCGCACCTAGAGGTCCCATTTTAGGAAATCCCCTGGCATCAGCCCCCCCACATTTTTGGGCCCAAGTTTATTTTGAAAATTCCCCTTGGCTCCGCCCTCCACAGAGGGCCCAACAAAGGAGAATCCATTGCTATCCGCCCCCCAACATAGGGCCGCAACGAGAAGACATCCCTGGTCTCTGCCCCCCACACAGCAGGGCCCAAGGAGGAAATCCCTGGCCCGCCCTTCCACAGAGGGCCCAACGAGGAAATACCCATGTCCTACCTGCCCCCACACATTTAGGGCCCAAGGATGAAGACCCAGGCTCCGCGCCCCCATTTTTACCAGTATACCAACGTGCTATATATATTCTTAGCGTCACCATGAAACCCCGAGAATGAGCCCCTGCCAGTTGTTCAGCATCCGATCCGCCCCGTCGGGGCGTGGAATTAAGGCCGCAACACAACCTCCCAAACAACATCGACCTTACACACAAAACAATTCGCTAGGAGACGTCAGAAGAGACGCACACCCCCTCCCCCCATCCTGCCCGCCGCCCTCAATATCACTGCTTTTGTGCGTCTTCAGAGGTGAGATTGACACTTCAGCGCTCACATTGGGCCTGCCCACTGCATACCCATAGATGGAGGGAATTTTGCACCGCGTCTTGAATTGGATTATTTAGGGTGGATGGTCGAATGTCAGCACCGCTCTGGGGCATTTTTGGACCGGGCCGAAACCCCCCCTCTTTTTTTTTTTTTACCCGCTCCAATTCGCAATTCCGAACAGACAGGGACCATTCATTTTTTGTGAGTGATCGTCCGGACCCGCATCTGAGCACGTGATTTATCGCTACCGACTTAACTTGTTAAAACTTTTTTTTTTTTCACTCTACAGAAGTGCGTTCCCACGGATTTGGCGTTTTCTGCATTTGTTGTTTTTGACGCGTTCCGGTGCTATTTTTGATGATTTTTTTTTTTTTCATCTTTTCCTCCCTCGCTTCACATTTATTTCAATTTTTTTTATAAAGCTAAGTCCATTCCATTTGGCACTTTTCAGTGCGTTCCGGTGCTTCTTTGATGCGTTTTTAAAAAACCGCATTAGTCCACTTCCAGTTACTGTGCATTTTTGGATTTTTACAATGCCCGCCTGCTTTCTGCTTTTTTTTCTGCAGCGAGAACGTTTTTTTTTACGGAACTGACAACACATATCACCCGACTTTCTGTGCGTTATTTTGGAAGCAGAAAAAACAAGAAGCGCAAACTGACACGCATGAGTGTTGAACTGACATCCAACAACAAGGGATGTGCTCTCCGGTGCGTATTTTTGATGCTTTCCGGTTCATCTTTTACTCCTCTCATTTTCTTCAGTTTAAATGTCGGAGTTCACACCATAGAGAAACGCAGTCAGGTGCATTTCCACATACGCATTTGGTGACGCATTTTTTGACACCCACAATATCTCCAGGATAAGGGGGGTCAGTCAATTTTACTGATCACAATTTTTGACACCTCAATACGTGATCACAGGATAATGGGGGGAGGGGGAACACACCTCAATACTGATCACAGGCTATCTGGGGAGGGTCACCTCAATTTCTTTGTTTTACAGGATTATGGGTGGGTACACCGTCCATACATTTTCAACAGGATATGGGGGGTCACTCAATTCAATCACAGGATATGGGGGGTCCACCTCAATACATGATCACAATGGGGGAGGGGGACATCCTCAATACTGATCACACAGGATTATGGGGGGAGGGGGGACACCTCAATACTGATCACAGGATATGGGGGGGTCACCTCAATACTGATCACAGGATATGGGGTGAGGGGTCACCTCAATCATGATCACAGGATATCGGGGGGACACCTTAATAGTGATCACAGGATATGGGGGGAGGGGGGTCATCCCAATACTGTTCACAGGATATCAGGGGAGGGGGCCATCCCAATACTCACAGGATATGGAGGGGTCACCCCAAAACTGATCACAGGATATGGGGGTTGGGGGGTCACCCCAATACTGATTGCAGGATATGGGGGTATCCCAATACTGATCACGATATGGGGGGTGGGGAATCACCCCAATACTGATCACAGGATATGGGGGGTCACCCCAATACTGATCACAGGATATGGGAAAGAGGGGGTCACCCCAATACTGATCACAGGATATGGGGGGTCACCCCAATACTGATCACAGGATATGGAAGAGGGGGTCACCCCAATACTGATCACAGGATAAGGGGTCACCCCAATACTGATCACAAGATATGGAGGGGTCACCCCAATACTGATCACAGGATATGGGAAGAGGGTGGTCACCCAATACTGATCACAGGATATGGGGGGGGGGTCACCACAATATCGATTACAGGATATGTGGGGGTCACCCCAATACTGATCACAGGATATGGGGGGGTCACCCCAATATTGATCACTATGGATATGGGGGGACCAGGATCACCCCAATACTGATCACAGGATATGTGGGGGTGGGAGATCACCCCAATACTAATAACAGGATATTTTTGGGGGTCACCCCAATACTTGGATCACAGAATAAAGAGGGGGGGTCACCCCAGTACTGATCACCAGGACAATCAGACATTGATTGGATTTGGATTTCTCTTCATTTACTTTTCATTTTGTTAATTGATAAAAATAAAAACAATTCAAATAAATGTTTGTGAAAACGTTACTTTCCGGCGTTCCATCGCCCCGCCTAAGACTTTCGCACAGTCCTGTTATATAGTGATGGGCAGGCCTTGGCGGGTCGGAGTTCATTGTCAGCCTTCCTCTCCGGACAATATGATGTCACATGTAACAGATCAATACATAACAAGAAATATAGAAGAGGAATAATAATAATAATTAAAAATCCTATAAATAACAAACGCCAAAAATGCGACATTGTATTCTTCTTATTACAGACCACTATTAATTCTAAATTTATATTAGGTATAATGATATATTTTAATATTAATAAGAATACTAATCATATAATATTGATGATCAATAATAATAATAATAATAATATAAGAAGGCGGCATTAACCATGAAATCCTTTGCTATTTTTCCACCCTTCTGTCTAAAAAATATGATTTAAAATAATTATAAATAAAATGACAAAAAAAAAAACATAATATACTGTATAAAAGTAATATAAAATAAATTGATACATAAAATAATAACTAATCAATATGAATGAATCTGACTCGATAATGGACACAGCCCCATCCCTTGCTACAACAAAATGGCGGCTCCTCCGGACCTACAGGAGTCTCTCCATCGCTAGAGTGTGATGGAGGCGCTGGGAGATTTCCACCAAATACAAGGCGGCGCCCACTGCGCGGATCCACCAATAGCAAGCTCAAGCGCGCCCTGTCTGTGCGGAGAGAGGCGGAAGGTGCTGGAGATCCGGAGGTCCTCTCATCTGTGTGCTGGGCGGCGATGATGGCTGGAAGCGGCTCTACCCCGGGAACTTCGAAGAGGAGCCTGGCGGAGCTGCTCGGTATAGGAGGCGGCGATTTCCTGTCTAACTCTCTCTGTAGCCGGGGGGCGGAATTCCAGCATCTCCTGTAACCGGGGGGCAGGTGATCCAGTGTCCGAGTCACCCGAGATCCTGTCCCCCCGAGATCCTGACCCCCCGAGATCCTGCCACCTCCGTCAACACAACCGTGAACCTGCCGTGATCCTGCCCCCCGAAGCCTGTCCCCCCCGTCACCATAGATCCTGTCCGCCCGTCGCCTCGAGATCCTGTCCCCCCGTCACCCGAGATCCTGAGCCGACCGTCACCCCCGTCACCCACCCCGAGATCTGTCACCCTGAGATTCTGCCACTCCCCATCACGCCCCCATCACCCCGAGATAAATGTCCCCCGTCACCCCGAGATCCTGTCCCCCGTCACCCCGAGATCCTGTCCCCCGTCACCGATCCCCGAGATCCTGTCCCCCGTCATCCCAAGATCCTGCATGAACACCCCCATCACCCCGAGATCCTGTCCCCCGTCACCCTGAGATCCTGCCACCCCCCATGACTCCGAGATCCCGTCCCCCGTCACCCTGAGATCCTGCCACCCCCCACCCGTCACCCTGAGATCCCTGCCACGCCCATCACCCCGAGAGCCTGTCCCCCGTCACCTCGAGATCTGGGCTGCTCCATCACCCCATCACCCCGGGGGCCTGCCCCCCGTCACCCCGAGATCCCGTCACCCCGAGATCATGCCCCCCATCACCCCGAAGATCCTGTCCCCCCATCACCCCGCGAGCCTGTCACCCGTGACCCCGCAAGCCTGCCTTCGTCAACCAGAGAGCCTGTCACCCCAGGGGCATGTCCCCCGTCACCCCCGAGACCCTGTCCTCCTCCACCCGAGAGCCTGTCCCCCTCACTGAGCACCTATATATATACAGATCACATATTATTATTACTTACAGGATTTATATGGCGCCAACAGTGTTTGCAGCGCTGTACAACATGAAGGCAGACAGGACAGGAACAATACAATCTGGTACAAGAGGAATATATATATATTCAATACACAGAATCACTATTGTGTTACGTG
>CATNWA010002174.1:0-24759 GCA_951230385.1 Staurois parvus
TTCCCGACTCTCCTCCAAACAGGACAGAACATGACCCAGATCGCCTCAGAGGTTCCCGATCTCTCCTTCTTGACAACCATCTCAATTTCGTGAACATTTCTATCAAATCCTTTTTTGAAAGGGTATGTACTAAGGGACCCTTCCTGTTCCACGTTTCTTTGTTCCCCTCTCCTCTCTGAAATTGGGCTTCCTTTATCTTGGACCTCCTCCATAAAAAATTACCAAGTGACAGTCATTAATTGATCACCTCACTCATGTTTATAGAGCACTCGTTCTGTTCTCTTAATTTTGCGATTCTGGACTTTTTTTTCCCCCCTGTGCCGGCATATCTTTTTTTATCATAAGGGAGTTTGCACTTGCCTGGGGTGTTTTAGGGCCACCCCCTTTAGTTGGTTTACTTCTCATTTTCTTTAGAGGAGTCCCGTTTAATGACATTTGTTACTTTGGACTGGGGTAGGCCTTCTATATAAAATACAGCATATATATATAGATATATATATAATACAGGTCTACTATATAAGACTAACTTAGATCTTCTGTATTGAATTTGCGTAAATCTGCTATATACAGCTGATACGTGTCTGCTGTATAGTACTTGAATTAAGTCAGCAATATATAACTTGATGCAGATCAGCTGTATACAATTTGATGTGCATCTACTATTTGAAGTTTTGTGCAGATCTACTATGTAACTAGACAGAATTTCACTGTATAGACCTTGGTGCAGGTCACTTGTTTGGACTTCCAAATGAATCTGTTGTTTGGAGCTTAGTGCGGGTCTGCTGCGTTGTATTTAACAAGAGCCTACTATTTAGGCTTAGTACAGGTCTGCTGTAATAAAATTTGGTGTGAGTCTGCTGTTTGGAGCTATGTGCGGGGACCGCTGTAAAACGTTTGGCATCAATCAGCTGTATAGAGCTTGTTGCAGGTACGTTGTATATGCTTTGGTATAGATCTGCATTTAAGAGCTTGGTGTGGATCTGCTATATGATGCTTGCCGAGAATCAGCTGTGACTGAATATCAGTCTTTAGACTTCCACCAGCACTGACAGACATTGGTAATACAGTTCTCAAACAAATGTACACAGTGTGCTGGGAAATGTCTGCAGCAAACCTTAATCACCCTGCACCAGGAAATCTACACCACCTTGGTGCAGGTCACTTGTTAAGACTTCCATATGAGTCTATTGTTTGAGTGAAGCTTAGTGCGGGTCTGTTGCATTGTATTAAATAAAAGTGTTCTATATATAGCTTAGTACAGGTCTGTTATATAAGATTTGGTGTGAGTCTGCTGTTTTGGAGCAAGGTGCGGATCCACTGTATAACATTTGGCATCAGTCAGCTGTATAGAGCTTGTTACAGGTACGCTGTATACACTTTGGTTATAGATCTACATTTAAAAGCTTGATGTGGGTCTGCTGTATGGTGCTTGACAAGAATCAGCTGTAATTAAATATCAGTCATTAGACTTCTATCTGCACCAACAGACATTGGTAATACAGTTCTCAAACAAATATACCCAGTGTGCTGGAAAATGTCTGCAGCAACCCTTAATCACCCTACACCAGGAAATCTGCACCAACCTTTTTGTATATGTTTTTATTTTATATGCCCGATGGAATACAAGATGAATTTGGGAACTGACCATATGTCCCCAGGCTCCGTTTCCATTGCTGCGGCTCCCTTCCCCTTCTAACCTATGACCGCCAGTCCTCCGGTCCTCAGGCAGTATCTGGAGCAGCTAAAAAAAAAAATGCGGGTCCTTCCATACCTCTCCAGGTCCTTGCTTCTTCTCTCTCCTTCCTTGGCCACTTCCCCTAGCACACCAACTCCAGACTCACATGGGAGCGGACTCTCACTCCGCTCCACCAGCACACCGACACCGCTCCCTTGCTGCACCACCGTCCTCCACCGCTCCGGATCAGATGACACCCCGGGCTCATTGTGATAATAACACTGACAAATAATATTTCCTCATATTTGGCAAATTTAGTCCTCTGTTTCTCTTTATGATTGCCTAAGGTTTCATACTTAATTCTTAGTTTCTTGTTAGCCCATATAAATCTCGATATCAATTTTTTTATTATCCTAAAAAAAATCCAGGTAAGTTTATAGGGAACATCTGAAACTTATACAGGATTTTTGGGACTATTACCATCTTAACCAGATTTATCCGCCCAATCCATGAAGCCCACCCTCCTGAGAGTCTTCTCAATGCCTCGTTAATTCATTTATAATGAAAATGGACTAAATTTAATTTAGTTGGATATAATTAGTCTGGTGTAGGTCCTTTGTTGCAGAGGTTAGTTTTATTTCCAAATACTTTAAATCTCTTTTCCTCCATGCAAATGGCAACTGAATCTTGTAAGTTCTTATTATTATATAGGATTTATATAGTGCCAACAGTTTGCGCAATGCTTTACAATATAAGGGAGGCAGTACAATTACAATACATTTCAGTACAGAAGGAATGTGAGGGCCCTGCTCGTGGAGCTTACAATCTAAAGGAAGGGGGAGATGATACAAAAAAGGTGATAGCTGCGGGGAATGAATCTAGTGGTGGTGATTCAAGTACAGTTCTTAGGTGGAGGTGGGGTAGGCTTCCCTGAAGAAGTGCGTTTTCAGAGATCGCCTAAAGGCAGATAGGGTGGGGCTGACAGGAGATGCTGTGGTAGGGAGTTCCAGAGGATGGGAGAGGCTCTGGAGAAGTCCTGGAGGCGAGCATGGGAGGAGGTGATGAGGGAGCTAGAGAGGAAGATATCATGGGAGGAGCAGAGGGGGCGATTTGGCTGATATCTGTGGATGAGGTCGGTGATGTAGCTAGGGGCAGTGTTGTGAATGGCTTTATAGGCTGTGGTTAGTATTTTGAATTTTATACGTTGGGTTATTGGAAGCCAGTGAAGGGATTGGCAGAGAGGGGCATGGTAAGGTGTATTTGTCTAGAAGCAGCATTCATAATAGACTGAAGGGGGGATAGCCTGTGTAACGGTAGACCAGTGAGGAGGGAGTTGCAGTAATCGAGGCGGGATATAACCAAGGCGTGAATAAGTTGTTTTTGTGGTGTCATTGGTCAGGAAGGGGCGGATTTTAGAAATGTACCAGAGGTTGAGGCGGCAGGATTAGCCAGTGAGTGGATGTGGGCCCAAAGGAGAGGTCCGAGTCTAGGCTTACGCCTAGCACCCTGGCATGAGGGGAAGGACCAATGGTTGTGCTGTTGATCGTGAATGGGGGATCAGGGAGGAGGAAATATTACAAGCTCAGTTTTTGAAAGATTGAGTTTGAGGTAGTGATGTGACATCCATGTTGATATGTCGCTTAGTAGATTTGTGATACGTGAGGAGATTGAGGGGGTGAGCTGGGGAATGGAGAGATAGATTTTGGTTTCATCAGCATAGAGGTGGTATTGGAAGCCATGGGAGGTTATCAGTTGGCCCAGGGAGGAGGTAAAAGAGAGAGAAAAGGAGGGGCCCAAGAACAGAACCTTGGAGTACCCCAACAGAAAAGGGAAGAGGAGCGGAGGAGGAGGAGTTGTATGTGACACTGAAAGCGTGCTGAATATATAAAACAGCATGTTGTCTGCGTATGCAGCTACCTTATGTTCTACTCCTCAATCCTGTTATATCTATGTTCTTTCTCACCGCTGCCGAAAGAGGTTCCAGAGATAACAGAAACAATAACGGGGATAATGGGCATCCCTGTCTAGTTCCATTATACATACAAAAAGTCCTAGACAGGGTCCCAATAACCTTCACTGCTGCTCACTGCTGCTGAAGGGCTATTATAAAGCCCTTTTATCCACTTCAACATTTTTCCCCTATTCCCAGAGCCTTCAGTGTGTTTAACATAAACCCCTAGTCTACACTATCAAAGGCCTTTTCAAAATTATTGTCGACTCCCTACCTCTCTTTGCTTTCTGTAATGTCCTCAAGCCGTTATCTCTTCCTTCCCTTCCTGGAATTAAACCTACCTGATCTAAATGTACCCATTCCAGCATCAACTCCTTCATCCTGGTAAATAGACAAAAATATGGTATTCCTCCTATAAAAACCCCAAATGCACATAAACACTTTAACCCCAAAAAGTGTATAAATCAAGATATATCTTCCTTTATCCTGGTAGCCAATACTTTTGCAAACAATTTGGTATCCATATTTAGTAATTACATGGGTCTATAGCTATTACATTGTGAGCTATCTTTCCGTTCCTTGAGAATCAGTGTTATATGTGCGTGCAATGATTCTCCGCTCATTTCCTTCTCCCAACGAATTCATATATCTACAAAGTTAACGGACCAATAGCTCATTAAACTTTTTATAATATCCCACCATATAGCCATCAGGGCCGGACTCTTTCCCCCCCCACGTGTTCATCAGAGCCGTCCTAATTTCATCTTGGGAGATATCTCGTTCTAGGGATATTAAATTTTGCAATTTTTGGTAAGTCTGCTGCAAATAAAAATTGTTGCCTTCTCTTCCTCATCTCTTCTTCTGTGGCTTTTACATTTATATGGTTCACCCCATACAGCTTACTATAGAACTTTTGGAACACTTCGGCGATACCAGTGGTGGAATATACCAACTCCCCATTTTCATCTTTCATTTTTTCTAAGTAATTTTTTTATTTATTTTCCTTCAATCTCTTTGTCCTCAATTTTCCTGGCCTATTCCCCCACTGGTATCTTTCCTTTGAGACTCTGTTAAAAACATTTCTGAATGATGGAAACTGACTGATGGAAAACATAGGTTAAAAAATCTCTGTTTAGCCGTGTTTGCATACCACGTTTATGCACGTTTATGTGCATTTATGAGCGTTTGCGTTTAGAATGGTTTTTTAAAGATAACCTCAGGAGCTCAGACAGACAGAGAGAAATAGAGAGAGCAGAAGCAGAGAGAGCAGTATTTGTTGTCTTTTTTTGTTTTGTGGTGTTTGGATGTGTTCCAGATCATTTCTGTGCAAAAATTATTGCAGCAGTGTCTAGCATATTTTCTTTCATGCAAAACCTCAAAGTATGGTGTACCAGGTCAATTTTAGTACCGGGAAAACACTTTGCATGCATTTTTCATGATGAAAAAAGGCTCAGGACAGCATCTGGAAATGGAAGAGTTAAAAACAATTTCCAAACACAAACGTTTATAAACGCTGTTTGCCATGTTTACATGCATTTACACACATTTACAAGCATTTGGCATTTGAAACGCTGATAAAATCTACTCCTGAACGCAAGTTTGGTGTGTTAAAAAAATTACTGTAAACTCAACTGCCGGTAAACGACTGTAAACAACATAGTGTACATGGACACATAGGAAAAACATTAGGGAGAGTTCAGGGGCTGCTGAAAACAGTGCAGTAAAGCTCCTAAACGTGAGTTTATCAGCTGCAGTGTACATGGAGCCTTAAGAATAATCTTCCCATATAAAACTGAGTGCTGCTTTATTTTATGTGCCTGTTCTAATTTATGTAATTCTTCAATTACCCATTTTAGCTTCCTCTCTCGATCTCTCTCTTTTTTTTTGTTCCTGCCCCTGTCAAAACTCCTCTCATATAGACATTATCAGCCTCCCATATAGTCGCTTCAGATAATTCCTTTGTTTCATTCATAAGGAAAAATTGCTCTAACTCTTCCCTAAGCCTATTTTCTATATCAGGGTCCTGTATGAGTGTCTCATTTAATCTCCACTTGGCCCTCTTGTTTCCCTCTCCTCCCAATTGTAGTATCACCGTGACAGGAGCGTGATCAGATAGGGACTTGACTTCTATGTTAGATTTCACCAAACATTCCAAGTGCCTGTGCTCTATTAATACATAATACAATCGTGAATATGATCTGTGTGCAGAACAGAAGAAGGTATAATCCATATCTCTGGGATGTTTTACTCCCCAAGTATCTATTAATTGATTTTGATATCATTCTTTTTTCAGCTTTCTTAATTTTTTTTCCCTCCCTCATTCTGCGCACCCTAAGACATATCCATCTGTGGGTCCAAACAACAATTAAAGTCTAGTGCCACGATCAGACTACCTCTCTTAAATTCCATACTTTTCCCCATTAAATTCAGAAGGAAGTCCTCTGGGTTCTAATTTGGGCAATAAATATTTACCAATGTATATCTTTGTCCCTGCAATTTCCCTCTTAATCCTAAATACCGACCCTCTGGGGTTTATTTACTAAACCTGTTTGACTCAGAATCTTGTCCACTTCTGCATAAAAACCAATCAGCTTCCAGGTTTTATTGCTGAAGCTTAACTGAACATGCTAAGGTTAGAAGCTGATTGGCTACCATGCACAGGTGCCCAAGATTCTGAGTCAACCAGGTTTAGTAAATAAACCCCTCTGGATCCACCAATTTTTCTTCAACCTCAAAGTTCATGTTTTTTGTGAATCCTATTGCCACACCCTTGGTCCTCTTTATTGGTGAATCCGCATAGTACAATGATGGGTAGTACCTCGGGTATAACTTAATGTTGGTGTCATATGAAAGATGGGTCTCCTGTAGGAAGGCTACGTCTACAGTGTGTTGGTACACTTCCCTGAGTATCTTATGTCTTTTAGCTGGAGAATTAAGACCTTTCACATTATATGTCAAAATGCTAATCAGACTCATGTCTAATATCAATTTTCTCTCTTAAATCCACATTTCCACTTATAGGTAGGGAAACCGTAGCTATTTGACTCATGGACAACCACCCTCCCCACAATTCCCCCCCCCCCCCACACCCCCCTGCCATACCTCCCACCTCCCCAATCCCTCTTCCCTCCCCTTTCTATTCCTCCCTTAAAACCCTCCTGGCCCATATATTGCCCTAGAATCTGACGTGGGACGCCCCCACACTAGTGATTCCTATTTTGGGGTTATGACTCTGAGCATACACACCACTCTTGACCCCATGTTCTCAACATTCTCCCTTCTTTCAACTATTTCGACCCTGGGGAGCTCCAGACGCCTGTCATTGCTATAAATATTTCTCATAATTCTTCTTGTGGATCAGATGAGGGCCTGCGGGAGCAACGGCCAGGGGGAATGACAAGAGCAGAGGGAGAGAAAGAGAGAAAAAGAAAAAAAAAAGGGCACCTCCTCATCTCCCCCTCTCTAATTCCCCTCCCCTCTCCTCCCCCCAGGCCCCCCAATCCACCCACCTTCAGCTACTCAGCTACTTTTTTCTACTATTTACTTGCTGCCATTTCTCACTTCTAATCATCCTCTTATTAGTCCCCTCTATATCCACAAACTGCAATTCTAATTTGTCACAAAAGTCAATCAGAGGCTATCACAGTGACCAGGTGATCGGTATCTGGGCCTCCCAGTCCCCTATAATTAGTACAGGACCCGGGGCTCATATATACAATGGCAAGGTAAAGTATGTGAACCCTTTGGAACTGACTGGTTTTCTGCAGTAATTTGCTGAATTACCTAGATGAGGATCTGATCCTCATATACATCACAACAAAACACAAACACGATTTACTTAAACTACTAACACGCAAACAATTCTAATTATGATGTCTTTATTGAGCATACCCAATAAACATTCACAGTGCTGGGGGAAACTGTAAATGAACCCATATACTAATTACTTCAGTGAAAACTAATTGAAGTCAGCAGTTTGCACACATGGAGTACAATTAATGAAATTAGTTTGGAGGTGTGGTTTAGAGCTACTTTGATTGATAAAAGATACTCAAACATTTTAAGATTGGGTGTTCATAAGAAGCATCAGCTGATGTGAAACATACCTCGGAAAAAGGGAGCGCTTTGAAGACATACGATAAAGAGTAGCTGGTCTGCATAAGGTTGGAAAGGGTTGCACAGCAGCCTCAAACTGTTTAGGCATCTATCAGTCAGCAGTTATACAAATTGTTTATAAATGGAGACAGTTTAGTACTGTGGCTACTCTTCCCAGAAGTGGCCATCCAGTCAAGATGAGTCCCAAGGCACAATGCAGAATTCTTAATGAGGTAAAGAAGAACCTACAGGTAACAGCTAAAGGCTTGAAGACATCACTGGAACTGGCAAACATCCATATTCATGAGTTCACTATACATAAGTCTTTAAACAGGCAGGGTGTCCATGGCAGAACACCATGGAGGAAGCCGCTGCTCTCATTGCTACACAAATGAAGTTTGCCAAAGAGCACCCTGCAAAACACAGTGCTACTGGAAAAATGTTTTTTGGTCTAATGAAACAAATGTTTAATTGTTCTGGAAGAATTCTCAGAACTATGTATTGTAACTGTCATGCCAACAGTGATGAATGGTGGAAGGAACATCATGATTTGGACTTGCTTCATTGTCTCAGGGCCCTGACCACTTAGAAGATGTTGAGTAATGCAGCAGGACAATGACCATTAACCCCCCTGGTGGTATTCCCGAGTGCGGGGTTAACTTTCAGTACCAGAAGCGGTAACCTGAGCTACACTCGGGATTACCCTGCAGCGTTGCTCTGGGATCCCTCCAGCACTTACCTTGTCCTGCGCTCCCGCGATGTCCCTCCTGCAGCGTTCTGGCCATCCCCTCCTGCCGATGCCGGCATCCGTCTTCCGGGTTCCATTCCTTGCGAGCGCCGGGATGTACGGGACTTTGTGCTTTGTCCTGTGCCCTGCCTGCATTTTTACTGTTCTTTCTGACTGGAAACTGAGAAACGTCCATGGTGTCCAAAAAGTATCAAACGCAGTTTTAGACCAGCTAGAGAACAGAGATAGTAAATCAGAACCACTTGGAGAATTGAGTGATAATGATTCGTGGGGAAATTCATCATCAGACACTGAAAACGATTTTGCGACTAAGCTCAATGATGTGCGAACTTGGCGCTCTATTTCAAATTTCAGTGTTTTTGGTTTGATTACATTATTGAATTCAATTAATTTTTATTATATTATTATTTTTATGATTATTTATTATAATATAATTTATGATTTCGTGTTTCAATTTTTATCATACCCAGGATGTTTACTAGACTCTTGCTCGGACAGATTTCAGTGAGTTATTCCTAAGAATTACAGGCCTACAATAAAAAAACAACAGAAATGATGACATAATCAGACTGCTATGGAGGTTAAGCATCAAAGTAAGTCCACTTTGTCACTCAGGCAACCCATAAGAAGGGCATGATTTCTCAGGTATACTTCCATACTATTGTCCACAGTGCAGGATCAAGCTAGTCTCTGGAGCAGAGCGCATTGGTCCAGGGATATTAGAGAATTTGCTGGAGATGTCTGGGATGCTGCCCTGAAATCTGTTCTGGGAATTTCTCTTTCTCCCTCTCATAAATTGTCTCAATTGTTTATTCTCCATCAAGTTTATAGGACCCCTGTGCAACTGTAATGGTGGGGCAGACTTGATTCACCTGATTGTCCGAGGTGTAGGGTCCAACAGGGCGATTTCATTCATATGCTCTGGCATTGCCTCAAGTTACATAGATATTGGAGTGAGGTTCTCCAATTTATTTCTCTAGTATCGCAATATACTGTTCCCCAGGATCCCTTGAAATGTCTGTTGGGGGCACTGGACCAAGAACTGTTCCAACCAGGAGTGTATATTATGGTATCTAGACTTTTATATCTGGTTAGGAAGTTGATAGCAAGGTACTGGTTATCATTGGCTCCTCCGACTAGTAAGAAATGGATAGATTATGTTAATTCTGTACTCCCATGGGAGAAACTCACGTACCAACATCACAATCCTTATCACAAGTTCCAGCAGGTATCGCAGGGTTGGCTGGATACACCTGCGCTCGCCCCTCCTCACTTGATAGTGAACTGACTTTTGCATGTATGACATTTTATATCAGGTGTGTGGCTCCATTCCTCCCCCTGGGGTGTTCATGTGCATCTCCCATTCTTTTTTATGAGATGTCTCTGGTGAACCAGTGGTTGTTGTTGATGTGGGTTTTTTTTATTGTTTGAAGTCATGTTTTGGGCTTTGTTCCTTTCCCCCATTTCTGGACAGGAAGGAATAAAAAGTAAAAAAAAAAAAGCAAGATATTGTCAAGAAAGTTTTGGATCCTTGTGGTCTCTGTTTTGCTTGATTACTGTTTCTGCATTATTCTGTCCATTACGGGATCTGCTTATCCATGTTGTTCTATTTATGTTTAATCCTGCTGTTGCAGTAATGTCATTGTGTATTCTAAGTGCTGTTCCAGTTTCTCTATTATCTTGACACTAAAAGTTGTTTGGATTAAAACAAAATGTAAATCCACCACATACTGGCTTCAGAAAAAGAAAATTCTCCTTTTGGAGTGGCCCAGTCAGAACCCAGACCTTAACCCCATAGAAATGCTATGGAATGATCTCAAGAGAACCATTCACATCAGGCATACTACAAATGTTCCTGAGCTGAAGCAGTGTTTTTAGAGAGGAATGATCAAAATTCCACATGAACGTTGTACACATCTGATCCAGAACTCTTGCTTGAAGTCACTGCTACCAAAGGAGGTTTGACCAGCTAGTACCTCCAAGGGTTCCCTTCATTTTTCCTCCAGCACTGTGAATTTTTAATGGGTGTTTTCAATAAAGACACATGAAATTAGAATGATTGGGTGCTATCAGCTTAAACACATTTGTCTATTCTTGTGACTTAGATGAGGATCAGATCACATTTTATGGTAAATTACTGCAGAAAACCAGTGAATGCCAAAGGCTTCACATACCTTTTCTTGCCTCTGTATGAATAAAGACCCACTTCCTTGAGGTCGCATATACTGTATGTGTACAGTTTGCGGGAAGGGGTTAAAAACACACACGGCAACCTCAAGCCAAGCGTTTGACTACTAGTTGCAGCATACTCCCTTTGATTTTAACGGGCTAGTTTAACGGGCAGGAGCCACTTGTCATACACTGCAGGCCAAATTAAAATTACCCTGGCCTCAAAGCATCTATACCAGGGGTAGGTAACCTTAAAGAGGTGGATATCTACCTGAACAACATGGGAGAAGTCAAAGATTACCAGGCATAGTGTCGCCTCCTCACGCCTGATTTAAACCTCTAATTGCCGTAGTACCATGTTGCAATCACATGCATTGCACAGCAATCGTGGGCTTAAATCAGGTGGTGAGGAGGCAATATATTACCTCCTCATCACCTGTCAGACATGCTCGGATCACTTTTCAGAGGATCAGCAGTGCCTGCCGCACTTGTGAATAAGCCCTTAGTTGCATTTGGCAGTGGCACCCTTACGGCTCGTTCACACGTAAAGTTGGGGGCTGGTAAAACCCTGCAGTCAAGTCATTTAGCAAATGTAGCACCCTCCTAGTTAGATGCTATAGTATAGATGTTCATAAGTAATTTTTTTTTTGCTGTGTTCCTGCATTCAGAAATTTTGGTTTACTTTCAAAATGTGCACCAGACCCACAGGCTATAATAGAAGTCTATGACTAAGCACAGAAAAAACTCATAGAAAAGCTACAGGTACACTGCACTGCACCCGCGGTGTGGGTAAACAGCAGCGCATAAGCATGAAAGCAGCCCTATGATATTATGACCAGTGTATTGCTTCAAGATGACCTGAAGATCTCTTCTTTCCTGCTGCTGGCACCACTATGGATACCGCTTGCTGGGATAAGAGGTGGAATGCAGTTGGTATCACTCCGCATGGGACAGGAGCCAGAACTGCAGAGGAGGCATCAGCTTCTGTGGCTCTTGCTCCCCACTACAACTCCAACTTTACAAGACGTCTCTCTGCATTGCACTCTGATGCTCTGGGATGGCAGGTCAGCAAGCCCAGATTACAATCTACCAGTCAGCTGCCCGCAATCTATTGGTAGATTTCTATCTACGGGTTGCCTACCCCTGATCTATACTATCTATGCAATACTGTCACTTTTTTTCATTATTTTGTTCATCTCAGTGCTATTCCATCCTTTTGACAGGCTGACCAGAATTTTCATGGCAGGATCATTAGGTATTGTTTTAAATGAAAGCTGCATACTTAAAAATATTTGAAATAGTTTTTGAGATTACATTAGAACATTAAACCTCATATAAAACTTTAGTGATTAAGCTTTTAACTACTTTAAATAACTTTCTATGTCAGCAGAAAAGCAAGGAAAGGCTTTAGTCATCGAACACGTAGGAGTGAACAATAATGTTACCTCCAGGGTGTATCATAACTTTAGTTGAAATGGGAATCAAAAAGCCCAAAATCCTTGTAGGCAATATTATTCAATTTTTATTTCTCATGGGCAAAATTTCATACCAAATGCAATTGCATCCACAACCAAACTAAGAAGATAATATAAGGATTCCCAATCCAATGCAGTACAGCAAGTTTGTTATTAATACTACATGTTTCTCAAAGAAAACATATACATCCCAGTGGCATGCTCTGCTCACATTTTGGATCAATAGACTTAAATTACCTAAACTGGCTCTGCATTGTGAGCTTTTCAAGAATGTGGGATGATACAGCGATGTAGTTAGAGATCCTTGAAGTGAACAGTGTATCATCTAAAGAATTGTCTGTCCTTTTTAAATGGCATCCTATTTATACCTGGAGCTTTGTTCCACTTGTATTGTCCAGAGCCTACAGGATTTATAATACAGATACAACCTAACATGATAGCTATTTAGTCCAACTTTAATCTTATACAATACAGTAATGTGCTCTAATGTTTGATCTCGTATAAGCAAAGATACAACAATAATAACATGCACCATCAAAAATTTTGGGGATGATTTACTAAAACTGAAGAGCGCAAAATCTGGAGCAGCTGTGCATGGTAGCCAATCAGCTTCTAACTTCATTTTGTTCAATTAAGCTTTGACAATAAAACCTGGAAGCTGGTTGGTTTCTATTCACAGCTGCAACAGATTTTACAGTTTTAGTAAATCAACCCCATTACATGTTAGAACGATCCATTTTTTTCCTGATTTCAGTAGCAACTTCAGAGCATTTAGTAGTAGGTAAACTCTTAAAGAGTAAATTCACACAATTACCAGCTAGAAAGGATCATAAATGTCATAGAATGTATGATAAAAAGCCTCTGGATCTCTCATCACTCTCAGCCAAGAACAGTGGAACAGTAATATCATATGAAGCAAGTTATAACTGGTTACCTGTAGCTTTTTCTCCTCCAACCTGCTACCTATGGCCACCTCTCAGGATTAAGCAAGACATGAAGAATGAAAGTTACCAATAGTGTAGCACTGCCCACTTAGGAGTCTCTGAATTATTTTTGGGCTCCCTGTCCCTCTCTTGACCCCACTCTGAAAGCCCAACCCCTGCTTACACCACTGTGCACTTCTTGCCAAAGTAAACTCTCTGTTTATCACCAGAAAATATACTCCCACAAGTAAGAGTGAACTGTTCTTTGTTTATGTTGCAGTTGAATGTGAACACAGTAAAGCAGCATAAAGTATAAGTGTGCAATTAATAACACTTATCACTCTTAGTGGCTTTAAGCAAAAATCAACACAGAGCAAAAAAAAAATCACAATTTTGGACGTCCAGCAATTCAGAATTTAACCAAAAGCCACAGCTCTGAGATGTTCTTGTCCCAGGTGAGCAAAGGAAAACTACAAAAGAGTAAGGCTTGCTCACTTTGGGCCCTCAGAAGCTGATGACAAGGTTCTTAGACAAAGATAGAGCTCTTTAACTAGCTGCCGACCGCAGATAGCCGAATGACGGCTGCACTGCGGCCGGCCAGTTCTGAGTGGGCGTCATATGACGTCCTCCCAGAACGCGCTCTCCTGCGCGCCCCAGGGGGCGCGCACCCGGTGATCTCTGTGATCAGGTGATCACGTGATGTGGTAAAAGGCCAATCACAGCGGCCTTTTACCACGTGATCAGCGGTGTCCAATGACACGCTGATCAGAGGGAAATGCAAGTGCCGGTTCTCGGCTGCACTTTCCTCACGCTGTCAGATCGTGAGGAAAGTACTGCCGAGAACCGGCAGTTGTCAGAGCGGGGATCGGCACTGATCATCAGGGCACTGATGATCAGTGCCCTGATGATCAGTGCCCAGCAGTACCACCCGCAAGTTCCGCACACCTGTGCCCAGCAGATCACCCACCTGTGCCCAGCAGTGCACCCACCTGTGCCCAGCAGTGCACCCACCTGTGCCACTTTGCTGTGTCACACACCTGTGCCCAGAAGTGCCACCTACCTGTGCCCAGCAGTGCCACCCACCTGTGCCCACCGGTGCCACCCACCTGTGCCCACCCACCAGTGCTGTCCACCAGTGCCACCCACCAGTGCAGCCCAGCAGTGCTGCCAGTCAGTGCCACCATTCAGTGCCCAGCGGTTGTGCCAGTCAGTGCCGCCAGTCAGTGCCCAGCAGTGATGCCAGTCAGTGCCGTCTATCAGTACCCATCATCAGTGTCGCCTATCAGTGCCCTTTAGTGCTGCCTATCAGTGCCCATCAGTGCCGCCTATCAGTGCCCATCAGGCTGCCTCATCAACGCAGATCAGTGAAGGAGAAAAATTACCTGTTTGAAAAATTTTATAACAGAAACAAAGAAACTTTTTTTTTTTTTTCAAATTTTTTGCACTTTTTTTATTTATAGCGCAAAATGTAAAGCACCCAGTGGCGATTAAATACCACCAAAAGAAAGCTCTATTTGTGAGAAAAAAATGATCAAAATTTTATATGGGTACAATGTTGCATGACTGCGCAATTGTCAATCAAAGTGCAGCAGCGCTGAAAGCTGAAAATTGGCCTGGTAAATAAGGGGGTATAAGTGCCTGGTAGGCAAGTGGTTAATCAGTGAGATTAATGTCCTGCAGTAACTGCAGTGAAAAAAATCTTCTGCACGCTCGTTGGGCCCAAGTTGGTGAACTACAATTTTTCAAATCTCCTTGGATGCAATAGGTGGAAGCCCCTCAAAGGATTAATGCAAGAACAGGCACTACCCCTTAAATCGGTATTCAACTTGGGCAGTACCCCACAAGATGAGATGCAGGTTTTAAACAAGAGGTTTAAGGGTGGGCAAAAACACCTGTTGGCAAGGTCTAATTCCTCCGTAGGAAACAGTAGCAAATGGCAATAATGAAAGGTGTCCCTTGATAAATGTGGACCAGTTGCCATAGAAGCAGCCTTCCAACTCTATCCCGGGGTTCCCAGGCTTCTGTATATATATATATATATATATATATATATATATATATATGCCTCAACCTCCACACCAGCTTCTCTGGGAAATGTAGTCTTTTGATTTGCTGTCTCCCAGCAGGGTCCTGCGGTTCAGCCTACAAAATCTGTAAAGCTTTTCATCAGTGTCTGCGTAACACTGAGTTGCAGGGCAATGCTACCTTGTGTTTCTTTTAACATGCTGCAATCTGAGATATTACAGGTTGGTACAAGTGTAAATGCGGCATCACACTTTACCATTCAAACTCCTACAGAGCACAATATAGAGATGGAAACAAACATGTTTTTGTCATATTCCATTGATTCTATGACCTCCTGGTGGGGCTGAACTCATAATATGCTTTTTTGGCTTGTTGCGCAGGCATTGATCTCTTCCACTCAACTCAGGGTGAGGGTCATGCTATGTAGCTCTATGCAAGTTAGAACAGGGTTGGGTGGACCGTGTAGGTAGGTATGAGTAAAATGAACTGCACATACGCAACAAAATATTGGTAACTTACTGGATTTCTTTTTTAATTTGTATGTACTTGCAGCATTTTTAAAGGGATAAACATGGGGAAATGTGCATGTATTCCATAACAAAAGTTATCAGTGATGACCATGATGACCATGCTATGTAGCCTTATAAAGGTCCAATTAAGTTGGGGTAGAGAGATTGCTTGTTACAAACGTTTGCACAATTTTGCAAACATTGATGCTTTTATTGAGACATTAGAAAACACACCCCATAAAGTTACCACGTGACAGGCTATAAACAAATATTTAAATATTAAAAAGCAGGAAATGAGATTTAAAAAACTTTCAATGGCCTCTGTACCCACACAACAATGCATCCCTAGGTTTTACAGCAGGAATGCTGATGAAACACTGAAGTCCGGTAAGTCAGCAGCTTCTCAGCAGCTCATCTCTCCCTTCCCAAAGCACCTGCATTTACAGTAGAGATCAAAACACTGCTAGGAAGAGGGAGCATGCAAAGCTGAGCTGGTTTAGAAAACTAATTGTGCTGTAAATTGTGGATGAATTACCCCACAGTGCCTGCAGCTACAGAGCTCAGATCAGCATAGGCTTCTTTCAACTGCTTGCTAGGAATATGTAAATATTTGAAAGTCCATTTTTCTGTCAGTGTTGAAACAACAAGGATGAATGACGAAAGTAGAAGTGTGATGAATTATACAAAACATATTGCAGGCAAATTTAAAGTGATATCCTAAATTGGTTTTGCACTTAACACTTTTGATATCAATTAATAACAAAAAATTTTAGATTTTCAAAACCAATATATTTAATTTTGAAATAATTCCTCTTAAAGTCTTTGGGTAAAAAAAAAAACGTTTTTAGCTTATTGTTGCGCAATGCCTCTGCCAAACCACAAGCCTAAAGTTTTATCCACCAGGTCCAGTTTTCGCAGGTGGACTAAAAAACATTTTCCTCCTGTAGTCTAGAAAAGGTAACAATGCTGACAACAATGCTTGGAATCCCAATGAAGGTAGGACCAATGTTGTTAGCTCACTACAGGAAATTAGGAGTTCTTTGGATTTCGGGCAGCATAAAAGGTATTTTTATGTACTTGCAGCATTTTAAAGGGGCAAAACATAGGCAGATATGCATTATTTGAAAAGATGAATTACATACTTTATGTTTTTACTTTTCCCAGACATTTAATAATCAGCCGGAGAAACTGAACCTTGCACATACTCTATAATTTGCCATCTTAGACAGAGTTGTTTGCTTTCCTTTCAGCACCCTAGCAAGCATTTTACTAGTAAATAATGGGGGGGTCAGGGAACAAACTGCCTGCAATCAGATCTATTCCAATAACATCCCAGTCTTTAGTATTACTGTTCTTGATCGTTCAAGATTGTGGGCTGGAATTACTATAAGAAAGAGTGGCTGGTTTGACAGTATTTTTTATCTTCTTATAACTTATAAGTCTAACCAGCTGGAATTGCATGATGTTTCTCTAAAACAATGTTTGTGGTTTTATTTTTTCAGAAAGGTCACTGGAAGATGAGATTCTTTTTTTTGCTCTTATCATCTAGCTTTTAGATAGAGAAAATGCTTGGAGCATGATAGCTGCTTCGGAGAAATGTTTTATTCACTTGAACAGGTTTACAGTATAAATTGGTAGTGAAACCATCTGGTGTCACTGTGACACATACAGTACTTGAAGATAAGTGAACTGATTTTCTACATTGCAATATAAATGTAACCTTGTCATATATAGTGTTAATGTACTCTGCAAATTCATGAAATCGCCCTATTATCCACAAACCATAATCAAAATTATTAAGAAAACTTGGGCATATTCAGTATCACGTTTTCTCCTTGTGATCTATAAAACAACACGGTTAGAGGCTACATATGTGGCCATAGCAGAGTTATGTAAGTAGTCAAACAAGCATATTTTTTAGGCACTAGCAATTCAAGAATTGTTAAAAAAAAACAAACAAAAAAGATATCAAGCAAAAGAATTATTATTCTCACAGATCTGTTGTTCTGGATTTAAATTGCAATCTGTGTGGCCTTTTTGTAAACATCTAAGGAGGATCATTGCTAAAGATCAAGGAACTTCTGCTTCACATGGGTCTTCTAAATGGTTTCTCCAGCTTTCTGTGAATTTCTAGCATTAAGTACAAAACACAAGTTCTGAGAAAATGAATCTGAAGTGCCTTCATGGTTGCCTTTTAGATTATGCCATCAATACAGCATTCCCTGAAAAACAAATTTTAATGTTTCTTTTTTTAAATGGGTAACTATACACATTCAAAATAAGTCTCAGGCAGTTCTTAACTCACTAACAGTGCAGCAAATTTGTATTTCCTTTAGCTAGCCTGCATGCAATAGAACTAGTGCAGGGCTGTGTCTGCAAACTGCAGAAATGTGGATGGGGTCTGGCTTAGGGTGGCCAGCAGTGAATGTGAACACCTCTCACTTGTCCCACCTTGTGAACACTGTCTGTAAAAAGGTAGGCAAGCAATGGGATAGGAAGCTATCAAATCTATACACTGACCATGCACTGTGAAAGTATGTAAACCAGCCCAGAGTTGATGCTAATTTTTCTAAAATCATTTTTGCAACTATCCCTTAAAATTGGAAATCAGAAAACCTACAATCACGCTTGTTAACAAATGGCTGATGGCGGGCTTCATTCAAATATGTTCTTTTTGCCACAAGAGTACTGATCAGGTTTTAAAATACACATAAACGCTCAACTTGTAAAACAACCTATTCAGTTTAAAATAGAAATGAACGGCGACACATTTATGTATAGCTATAAAAACCATTATAAATCCCTTTTTTTCCTCTTTTATAAGTAATCACAAGCCCTTTGTTCTTAGCTGCATGAGGATCTTACAGAGCTGGGGCAGAGGAAACAGCAGCACACTAATCTTGCCAGTGAATGGCTGTGCAGAATGGGGGTGTCAGCAAAAGTATGATCATTGGAGGAAAGCAGGCTGGTTTCTCAGCTTAGCTGGAAAACTGACCATGTTGTGCTCTCATGCCTAGTGTCACTTATAATAGGAATGCAGAGTAAGTGGTAGGAACATCAGTGATTTCACACAAAGGAAGCAATACAAAGAGAATAGGATACATTTTAATACAAGTACATGGTACAACAGGCACATATCAGGAATATGTCATTTTGGGTTGACTTATTCTTTAACACTTTCCCACCTGGCCTATAGCAGAATGACGGCTGGGCGGGACCCTCGCCGATGTGACTGGGCATCATATGACTTCCTGTCAAATCAAGCTGCTCATGCAGCCGCGGGGCTGCGCAGCTGCGCAATCTGTCACCGACTGTATCCACGGGACACAGCCAATGGCATATTACTATACCGGCCCTTTTTGAACAATCACAGCAGATCACATGTCAATTGTATACAATGGATGGCTTCCTGTCATGCCATCCATTGTATACAATTGTGTTGCTAGCTGTGATTGGTTAAAGCAGTCACATGATACAGACAGGGCCATTCACAGCCCATGTGTATCATGTGATCAGCTTTGCCCAATCACAGCTAATCATAACAAAAGACTGAATTAATCAGTTTCATTCAGTAACAATGATTGCAAATATCAATGAAATACATTGGTATTAGCAATCATAATGTGTTAAAAAAAAATCCTGATCACTTGCCCAGAGTAGTTTAATGTTACTATGGTAACATTATACTACTTTAGTCATAGTGAAATATGAAAAAAAAATCTTAAAAAAAAAGAAAAAAATAATAAAAAAATGAAAACTAATAAAATAATTTTAAATTTTTTTAAAAAAAAATTATCTTTTTTTTTTTTCCTACTGTCACCAGTCAGTGTCCCTGATCACCTCCATGCCAGTTATATGATGATGCTGTACTTCACTGGTGACAGTATGTAAAAACAAATAGTGAAAATAATTTTTTTCATTTTTTCAAAATTATGACAAAAAAATTACAACTTCAAAAAACTCGTCATGCCTGTTATGAAATACATCGGACTGTCTACTTTGCAAAAAGGGGTCATTTGGGGGATATCTGTACTGTTCCGAAATTCTTGGATCTCAAGAAATTAGATTGGCCGTCAGTACTTCAGGATTGGTAAATTTTCAGATATATCCCATAGTTTGTGAACTCTATAACTTTCCTACAAACTAAATAATACATCCTAATTTGGGTTATTTTCGCCAAAGACATGTAGCAGAATACATCTCGGCCTAAATTTATGAAGAACAATTATTTATTTGCAAACTTTTATAACAGAAACAAAGAAAAGCGTGTTTTTTTTTCAAAATTTTAGGTCTTTTTTGTTAATTTAGCAAAAAATAAAAACCCCAGTGTTGATTAAATACCACCAAAAAAAAGCTCTAGTTGTGTGAAGAAAATGGTAAAATTTTAGTTTGGGTACAATGTTGTATGACTGCGCAATTGTCATTCAAAGTGTGAGAATGCTGAAACCTGAAAAATGGCCTGGGCAGGAAGGGGTTAAAAGTGCCCTGTATTGAAGAGATTAAATACCAGCAAAAGAAAGTTCTATTTGTGTGAAAAAAAAATGTAAAAATGTCATATGGGTACAGTGTTGCATGAATGCGCAATTGTCATTCAAAGTGCGACTGCGCTGAAAGCTGAACATTGGCCTGGGTCGGAAGGGGGTATAAATACCTGGCATTGAAGTGGTTAATGATTATATTAATTACTGGATACAGTCTAATACAAACTATATCAAATACAGATTGTTGTTGTTTCTGTGCTTGTTAGCATATTTTTGGTATTCATAATTTTTTACCAGATCATTGGAGAACTGTACACCAGGCTGCAAATCACCAGCCACCTCTGCCTAATCATGTATGGACTTCCTTAGCTGCTGAGGGCAAGAAAACAGGGGAAATTATATTCCCTGCATGCATTAGGACTCCAGGGCTTGTAGGAACCCAGGGGATTGTGGGAAAAAAGTTAAAGGAGGCAATAGCTGCATCTTTCTGTAGTAAGTAAAGGGGAAACCAGAAACACACTTTTGTATGACTCCAGATGAATCATATTTGGGTCCTTGAAGTAAATTTGCAAAGGCCCCTTTCCTCCCATCGTAGTGTATAACTGAGGTCCTGTTTCTGTGATTAAGGAAAATCTTCCTCCTTTCTAGAGAAAGGACACTGGTTTCTTGGTGGAGGAGGAGGTCTGCAATGGCAGTCACAGAGAAAGACCCGATTTTCAAAAAATTGGGCACTGAACAGGAAATGGGAGTTGGGCCAGACAGCCCCCAGGCAAAGCAGGACATAAAAAGTAAAAAGCTGGGGTTTGCTCTGTACTGAAAAGATGTGTGCATCAATGATTTCAACCACTCATTTTGGGCATACATTTTGAGTGGAGGTATCCTTTAGCAGTTCTGAGCTTTTTCAGAAATCAGAACTTTCAGGAACATTCAATCACATAGCAAAATGCAAACTCCAGTATTAATATCACTGTTAAATGTGACAGCTGTCAGTCTGTGATTCTGGCTGACAGCTGATATTGGCACTGATAGGCGGCACTGATAGGTGGCACTGATAGGCGGCACTGACTGGCACTGTTAGGTGGCACTCACTGGCACTGTTAGGCGGTACTGATAGGCAGCACTGATGCACACTGATAGGCGGCATTGACTGGCACTGATAGGCGGCACTGATTGGCAGCACTGACTGGCATTGATAGGTGACACTGACTGGCAATGATGGGAGACACTGAAAGGCAGCTCAGATGGGCACTGATATGTGGCATTGATGTGGCACTGATGGGCACTGAAATGTGGCACTGATGTGGCACTGATGGGCACTGGCAGGTGGCATGGATGAGCACTGAGAGCTGGCACTGATGGACACTGACAGGTAGCACTACTGGGGCTACACAGATCATCAGGGCACACTGATCATCAGTGCTCTGATGATCTGTGTACATGTCCCCTCCGAGGAATGCCGATTACCGGCTCTCCTCTCCTGACAGCTCATGGGGAGAGAAATGCCGTTAACCAGCATTCCAGCATTTCCCTGTTTATATGTGATCAGCTGTGATTGGACACAGCTGATCACATGACCGAACCAACATCTTCGGCTCTTTCCGTTGATCAGTGATCCGCTGTGTCCGAGGGACACAGTGCACCGCCGATCGCCGTGCTGCGCGGTTAGAATGGGAGGACGTCATATGACGTCCTCCCAGAACAAGAGAACCGCCTTGCGTCTGTCATTTTACTATATGGCGGGTTGGAGGCAGTTAATGAGCATGTTTAGGCACGTGTACTGTGAATATTAGGGAAGCACTTTTTTTGTATCCAAAAGGATATTGCACTATTATTGAATTTTTTTGGAGGAAAAATTGAAGAAAGAAAAGGACGGATTGGAGCACGGTTTTGGAGTTTATGATATTGAAAGCTAGAGACAAGTTTTGATAGGGTAAGGGTGTTTAATACAGCCATTTAGATATGGACACTAAGTGGGGTGACACGTTAGTAACCACAGGGTACTTATATGATATTTTGTATATTTATGCGAGATAATGCACTATATTGAGTTTTCTTTTTTTGAGGTTTTCACAGATTAAAAGAAATATCTCCATTAAGGTGGATACAATTTTGGGAGCACATGTAATATTTTTGAGGATATCACAGACGCTGAAAGATTGTTGCACTGAAGATTAGGCAGCAATGTAGGGTAAAAAGAGAGGTGTTTTTACTGCAATAACTAAAGTGTAGCCCACAGATCAGACCAGGAAGAATAGACCTTACCAAAGAGAGTAAGGCCCAGGGGACCTTTGTGCAAAGTGCTAGCAATCAGAAGTAAAGCACACGTTCCTAACTGACTCTGTTGTCCTCTTATGCAGTTTTTCAGCTTTCCCTATCCTCTTCCAGCCACGACTTTATATTATTCTGACATTTTGCCCGCTGTTTGAACTCCCACCCTTCATAATGAGAGAGCTGGTTTATCCAAAAGCAGTCTTATTTGACTCTTCTAAGCCTGTTGGCAATGGTTCAAAAAGGAACAGTGCATTCTGGTTGGAAAAAAAAATAAAAGTCCAGTGAATTTACACATGTAATAGCTGAAACTACGAATTTCAAACTAACAGGATTCAATGAAAATCCATGATTGTGGCACTCGATCCTCATCCCTCGTGTTTATTCATGTTCCTTTTCTCGTAAATCTGTACTTTAAAGTGCAGTCATGTAGCAACTTTGACACAAAGATACAGCTATACATGACTACATGTGAAGTAGTCTTATTGCAAAATCCTAACAAGATGGCAAGTTAAGCATTTAGTGGGAAATTCTACTTTCATTAATCATTGACATACTGTATATATAATCATTACTTGGGACACTTTGTAGGTGAATAGTATTACATTTACTTTTAACTTTTCAGATATTATTCAAAAAATTCGGTTCGGCTGATTCGCCGAATTCGCCGAATAAATTCGCTTCGAGCCGAATATATTCGCACCAGAAACCACTGTTCCTTTAATTTTAAATGGCCCATTGGAGTCTGCTGGGCGAGGAAGAGGAAATAATTTACTGTCTCAGTTCAGTTATGACATGCAGATGAGTTGCCGTCGTGATCTTAGATTCACACGGGTCAATACTTCAATCATATTGGGCAGTCACGGGGCCAAACCAGAGTGTGGGGAGCCACAGTGTGTGCGGTTGGAGGCAGCAGCAATGGGAGGTCATACAGCACCTATATGACAAAATGGAACCCCACCAGCAGTGTTGAGGACGACCTGAAAGTGGCACATGGCAGAGGTGTGGCGATGGAGGACAGCAGCAATGGGAGGGCCGTTACAGGGATCCCAATGACACCACTATGGGACCTGGCAGCGAGCATGAGGAGGCGGTGGGTACAGGGGACCCATGACAGATTACGGGCCTTGACAGCAGCATGAGGAGTCGGTACGGGGGGGGCCCCAATCCCATGGCAGAAGTGGCGGGAGCGTAAGAAGCTAAAATTGAAGGCCATACAAGAGGCCTATGTTAAAAAGTCCCCCAGCAGCAGCGTGGGGAAGAACGGACTATCAAGAGTCCAATGGCAGAGTGGCGGAGCCAGAAGCCAGCTTCTATTGAAGGCCATACACAGGCCTAGGTTTAAAGTCCCTTCACAGTTAATTCCAATAACGATCTCATACTCCTACGTGCAATCTACTTACGAGACCCTGGGCAGGTCTGGCGTCAATTTGTGGTTGAGAACTGGTTTTGTTCAGCCATGCTTGAGCGAGTAATAACAGGTCTGTGCTGCCCTTTGGTGTCTGGCTTAATGCGCACAACACTGAACGTCCCAGCATTTGTAACAATTTGCCGTTAAGTGATGCAATACACGCTGAAACCAGTACGTTCATGAGGAGCGGGTACAGGGGGCCATGACTCCTCAGTATGGAACTGGCAGCAGCTTTGAGCAGACGACACAGGCACTGGTGCAGGGTGGCGGTGTAGGCACAGCATTATCTGAAGCCATACACAGGCCTAGGTTTAAAAAGCGGAAGCCGTCAGCAGGTGCCAGACGAGAGATGACACATGGGCAGGGTGGCAGTGGATGCAGCAGTATTCGGAAGCCAAACCACAGGCTCGGTTAATAAGCGGGGGGGGGGGGAAAGGGGGGGGGGGGGGGGGGGAGCATTATTTTGAAGCAATTTAAAAAGGCCCGGTTTTAAAAAACGGGGGCCCTCAGCAGGTGGGGAAATTTTGGGCAGAGGGCACTTTGGGCAGGGTGGGGGTGGGTGGCGTATTCGGAAGCCAAACACAGGGCCCCGGTTTAAAAAGCGGAAGCCGTCCCGCAGCGGGGAGCAGACGCAGAGGACTGGGGCAGGGTGGCGGTGGAAAGGGAGAAACAATGGAAGGCCATACAGCACCCCATCACAAAATGGAAAAAACCCCCAACAGTGTAAGGAGACCTGAAAGTGGCACCCGGCAGAGTCTGGCGATGAAGTTTTAGCAGCAAAGGGAGGCCGTTAAAAGGGACCCCCTGGGCAGACTCTGGGGCCTGGCCAAACAGCAAGAGGAGGCGGGGGTCAGGGGCCCTGGCAGGGGTGGCGAAGTGTAAGCAGTTAAAATTTAAGGGGCCCTTAACAAAGGCCCATGTTTTAAAAATCCCCCCCCGCAGCAGTGTTGGGGGGAAGACTATCAAAAGTCCCAAAGGGAGAGTGGCGGAGCAGAAGCAGGGTTCAATTGAAGGCCCTACACAAAGGCC
>CATNWA010002175.1:0-24417 GCA_951230385.1 Staurois parvus
CATGTGCCACTTTCAGCTCCTCACACTGCGGTGGGTTCCTTTTTCATGGGGGCTGGCAGATTACGGCCTCCCATTGCTGCTCCCCGGCCCGTAATCTGCATGGGCCCCCTACCGCCTCCTCATGCTGCTGCCAGGTCCAGAGGGCTCATGGGTCCCTGTACGGCCCCCATTCGCTGTCCTCCATCGCCACACTCTGCCATTCCCTTTCAGGGCTCCTCACACCCCCGGGGGTTCCATTTTGCATAGGGTGCGGCAGATTTCGGGGCCCCCCATTGTGCGCCAGGCCCGAATTGCCATTGGCCCCCGTACCGACTCCTCATGCTGCTCCAGGCCCGTAACTGTCATGGGGCCCCTGTAAACCCCCTCCTCATGGCCCGCTTTGGGCCCTCCAGAGTTTCTCAGGGTCCCGTAGGCCTCCCATTGCTGCTGTCTCCATCGCCACACCGCCATGTCCACCAGGTCCCTCACACTGCTGGGTTTCCATTTTTTTTCATAGGGGGCCCTGTACGTCCCTCCCATTGCTGCTGTCTCCATCGCCACACTCTGCCATGTGCCACTTTCAGGTCTCCTCACACTGCTGGTGGGTTCCATTTTGTCATAGGGTGCTGGCAGATTATGGGCCTCCCATTGCTGCTGCCAGGCCCGTAATCTGCCATGGGCCCCCGTACCGCCTCCTCATGCTGCTGCCAGGTCCAGAGTGTCTCATGGGTCCCTATACGGCCTCCCATTGCTGCTGTCTCCATCACCACACTCTGCCATGTGCCACTTTCAGGTCTCCTCATACTGCTGGTGGGTTCCATTTTGTCATAGGGTGCTGGCAGATTACGGGCCTCCCATTGCTGCTGCCAGGCCCGTAATCTGCCATGGGCCCCCGTACCGCCTCCTCATGCTGCTGCCAGGTCCAGAGTGTCTCATGGGTCCCTGTACGGCCTCCCATTGCTGCTGTCTCCATCGCCACACTCTGCCATGTGCCACTTTCAGGTCTCCTCACACTGCTGGTGGGTTCCATTTTGTCATAGGGTGCTGGCAGATTACGGGCCTCCCATTGCTGCTGCCAGGCCCGTAATCTGCCATGGGCCCCCGTACCGACTCCTCATGCTGCTGCCAGGCCCGTAATCTGTCATGGGCCCCTGTACCGCCTCCTCATGCTGCTGCCAGGTCCAGAGTGTCTCATGGGTCCCTGTACGGCCTCCCATTGCTGCTGTCTCCATCGCCACACTCTGCCATGTGCCACTTTCAGGTCTCCTCACACTGCTGGTGGGTTCCATTTTGTCATAGGGTGCTGGCAGATTACGGGCCTCCCATTGCTGCTGCCAGGCCCGTAATCTGCCATGGGCCCCCGTACCGACTCCTCATGCTGCTGCCAGGCCCGTAATCTGTCATGGGCCCCTGTACCACCTCCTCATGCTGCTGCCAGGTCCAGAGTGTCTCATGGGTCCCTTTACGGCCTCCCATTGCTGCTGTCTCCATTGCCACACTGTGCCATGTGCCACTTTCAGGTCTCCTCACACTGCTGGTGGGTTCCATTTTGTCATAGGGTGCTGTATGGCCTCCCATTGCTGCTGCCTCCACCGCCACACTGTGGCTCCACACTCTGGTTTTGGCCCCGCGACTGCCCAAATGAGTGAAGTGTGCGGTGATTCTAAGATCGACGGCACTCATCTGCATGTCATACTGTCTGACAGTATTATTTCTCTTCCCCAGCAGACTCCAAGGGCATTTAAATTAAAGGTACAGTGTTCTGCACTAATATAAAGGCTCTCTGAAGCCTAGAAACACCCTTTTTATAAGTTAAATTCACAGCGAATATATTCGCCTCGAATCGAATTTATTCCTCGAATTCGCCGAATCGAATTTTTGAATACTTCGCTCATCTCTAGCCAGAACCATTAATAAACAATAATTGGCGGGAACTATTAATAAACAACAATTGTCCAGAACCATTAATGAACAACAATTGTTCAGAACTATTAATAAACAAAAATTGGCCGGAACTATTAATAAAACAACAATTGTCCAGAACCATTAATAAACAACATTTGTCCAGAACCATTAATAAACAGTAGTTGGGCGGAACCATTAATTAACAACAATTGGCCAAAGTAAAAAATAATAAATGACCACAAAAATTTGGGGGAAGCATTAATAAACAACAATTGGACAAAGTAAAAAATAATAAATAGAAACAGCAATTGGCCGGAACCATTAATAAAGAAAAATTGTCCGGAACCATTAATAAACAACAATCGGCCAAAGTAAAAAATAATAAATGGCCAGAGAAATTGGCCAGAACCATTAATAAACAACATTTGGCAAAAGTAAAAAATAATAAATGGAAGCAACAATTGGCCGGAACCATTAATAAACAACAATTGGCAGGAACCATTAATAAACAACAATTGGCCGGAACTATTAATAAACAACAATTGTCCAGAACCATTAATAAACAGCAATTAGCCGGAACCATTAATAAACAACAATTGTTCAGAACCAATAATAAACAACAATTGTCCGGAACCATTAATAAACAACAGTTGGGCGGAAACCATTAATAAACTACAATTGGCCAGAGTAAAAAATAATAAATGGGCAAAAAACTTGGGCAGAACCATTAATAAACAACAATTGGCCAAAGTAAAAAATAATAAATAGAAACAGCAATTTGCCGGAACCATTAATAAAGAACATTTGGCCGGAACCATTAATAAACAACCATCGGCCAAAGTAAAAAATAATAAATGGCCAGTGAAATTGGCCAGAACAATTAATAAACAACAATTGACCAAAGTAAAAAATAATAAATGGAATCAACAATTGGCCGAAACCATTAATAAACAACAATTGGCTGGAACCATTAATAAACAAGAATTTGCCGGAACTATTAATAAACAACAGTAAATCTCAAAATAAGTGAGCGCTTAAAACAGCTAATATAAAATCAATTAATAAATAAAATGAGATAAGAAAAATAGCAGCTGAACACCAAAAAGGTACCATATGAACCTTCTCAATAATCAAAAATGCATACAAGGGAGAGGTGCAGCGCTAGCTGAATAAATATACACTTATATACTTGATAAATATACACTAATATAAATCAATAAAAGTGCTAATAGAGTGCAAAACGGTGACTAAATGATGAGTATAGTCCATAGCGTGCTCAAGATCCAAGAGAGTCCTTAAAGAGCTCCAATCACTGGATTCGTGGATGAGGTGATAAAGGTATAGAAAAAAAAGGCCGCTCTGCAGATGTAAAGGACTCCCACCAGAGCCCAAAGAACAAAGGAGGCCAGATAGTGTGATACCTTATAGGCAAGGGGTATTTATTCCCAAAAACACACAATATACAGGCAGAGGCAGGAAAGATACTGACCATACAATGGATAGGTAAAGGGAGCGGCTACAAGCGGTGTGACGTAACACGCCGACCGGCGCCACGAGGGCCCCGGCGGCCATTTATTACCTATCCATTGTATGGATTTTTTATTGATTTATATTAGTGTATATTTATCAAGTATATAAGTGTATATTTATTCAGCTAGCGCTGCACCTCTCCCTTGTATGCATTTTTTTTATTATTAATAAACAACAATTGTCCAGAACCATTAATAAACAACAATTGTCAGGAACCATTAACCACTTGCCGCCCAGCCACCGCATATAAACGGCGGCAGGGTGGCGTTCGTAGGCAAAAGCACGTTTTAAAACGACTGCCTTCAAAACAGGCGCCCGCCCTACCTGTCCCGCGGGTGTCAGCAGCAGGTCTCCGCCGCTGGGTCACGGCCGGTTTTTACCGGCCGTTTTCCCGCGATGAGCGGTGATCACTGACAGAGCAGGGCTGCATTGTTTACACAAAGCCCTGCTCTGTGACAGTTCGCCGACAAGCTGCAGAGGGAGAGAAGAGTTTCTCTCCCTGATCAGCTCCCCCCTCCCTCCCCCCATCCAGTACACACCCCCGCCCCCTAGTAAAACACTCCCCTTACACAGCAAATTCTAAAAATGTTAACCCCTTCCTCCCCAGTGACATTAGTACAGTTTCAGTGTTTTTTTTTTCACTGATCACTGTATTGGTGTCACTGAGGATGTCAGTGACCCCATGTCAGTTCCCCCCCAGTGTCAAAATGTCCCGCAGTCCCGCCATAAGTCGTTGGTCGCTGTCATATGTCGCTGATTGCCGCCATATGTCGCTGATCGGCGCCATTATTAGTATAAATAAAAATTAAAAATCCCAGTATCTTTCCCGCCATTTGTAAACGCTATAACTTTCACGTAAACCAATTAATTTACACGTATTGGGATTTTTTTTAGCAAAGACATGTCGCAGAATGCATTTTGGCAGAAATTTATGACTAAATTTGATTTTTGCATTTTTTTTTACTGGACATGTTTTATAGCAAAAAGTCCAAAATATTGTTTTTTTTTCCTCAAAATCGTCAGCCTTTTTTTTTTATAGCGCAAAAAATAAAAACCGCACAGGCGATCAAATACCACCGAAAGAAAGCTCAATTTGTGGGAAAAAAAGGATGTAAATGTCATTTATGTACTGCATTGCATGACCGCGAAATTGTTCGTTAAACTAGCGCAGCGCTGTATAGCAGAAAAATGGCGTAAATTGCAGTATTTATACCATAGATTGTAGACGCTATAACTTCCACACAAAGCAATCAATATACACTTATTGGGTTTTTTTTTTTCCAACAACATGTAGCAGAATACATTTTGCCCTAAATTTATAACCAACTTTGAGTTTACTATATATTTTTATAGCTGAAAGTAAAAAAATATTGTTTTTCTTCAAAATTTTTGGCCTTTTTTTGTTTATAGCGTGAAAAATAAGCGCACAGGTGATCAAATTACACAGAAAGAAAGCTCTATTTGTGTGAAAAAAAGGACGTAAATTTCATTTGGATGCAGTATCAGTTGAATTAGTGCAGCGCCGAGTAGCAAAAAGAGGCCTGGTCATTAAGGGGGGTAAATCCTCAGGAGCTCAAGTGGTTAATAAACAACAATTGTTCAGAACCATTGATAAACAACAATTGTCCAGAACCATTAATAAACAACAATTGTCCAGAGTAAAAAATAATAAATAGGGAAAAAAAATTGGGCGGAACCATTAATAAACAACAATTGGCCAAAGTAAAAAAAAATAATAAATAGAAACAGCAATTGGCCGGAACTATTAATAAACAACAATTGGCCAGAACCATTAATAAACAACAATTGGCCGGAACTATTAATAAACAACAATTGTCCAGAACCATTATTAAACAACAATTGGCCGGAACCATTAATAAACAACAATTGGGCAGAACTATTAATAAACAACAATTGGCCAAAGTAAAAATAATAAATGGCCACAAAAATTGGCCAGAACCATTAATAAACAACAACTGGTAAAAGTAAAAATCAACAATTGGCCACAGCAACAGTCCTATGGACCCCATACCACAAAAAAAGTGTGGGATCCCCTTCAAAACATGGAGACATTTCGCTCTAAAAACATCAACACCGGGATCCTGCTGGATCTCCAAATACTCTCCCCCTCAATTGTCCCCAATGTCGTCCGCAGAGTTAAGAATAGAAGAAAGAGACTCTCATGGAGTAATAAAACCAATTTCCAATTTAATAGAAAAAAAAAGTAAAAAAAACACTTGAACTCTCACAATTAAACATGTCTAAATAGCAGATCAGGAGATATTTGGAATGCTTCTTGGGTGCTGATGTTTGTCCCACCTGGAGGCTACGAGGTAAATATTTTCAGAAATTCATGTGTTATCAGTTATGCTTTCCTGAGAACGATGTGACTTCTAAATTAATTTTTAATTAAACCTTCTGTGTACTCAACTTGTTTCTTCTATTATATAAGCCAACCCTGTTCTTCGTAGAGTAGACCTTCCACTGAAGTCTTCCATCTGTCTACATTCTCAGCACCAGCTGACCTCCCTGGTAAGTATACGCTGGAATATCTTTATTATATTATTAATTCTATTATATTTTATTTTTAAGAAAATAATCCTCGGTCTTCAGCTTTCCGGTAAAGTATAAATTACTCCTCTAATTTATTTTTATTACAAATGCTGGCAAAGTTCCTCCTATCATCTTTCTCATAACCTAGAATTAAACCATATATTATGAGACATTATGATGAGGATCACGTAACGTTTTAGTTTTTGTATTCTGTATGGGAATCTTTTTTACAATTTTGATGGAAATTCTCACATGGAAGAAAAAATATATTTTAAATATATTTTAAAAACTACATTCTTAATATATTCTTCCCAAACATATTGACATATATTTCAAATACTACAATTTTGGCCATATTTCCAATATATTTGTGAATATATTATTAAAAATATATTTCATAGTGAAATTTGGAATGCATTTACAAATATATTTAAAAATCTATGTTTTTAAATGCATTTTTTTAGATGTTCAATATTCACAAATATATTGAAATATATTGAATATGGCCAAAATTGTAGTATCTGAAATATATGTCAATATATTTGGGAAGAATATATTAAGAATGTATTTTTAAAATATATTTAAAAAATATATTTTTCTTCCATGTGGGTGGTTATAATGGGAAGAAGAAGGCCTCATTGTTGGCATCAATGGAAATAATAGAACCATCACTGTTGTCAATTGATGGAATAGCGCCCCAAGGGCCAGGCAAAGGCAAGCAAAGGGCCACATCTGGCCCCCAGGCCACAGTTTGGAGACCACTGGTTTAGAGCTCGGACCTTTTATTGTGTTGGAACAACCATTTTATGTATGGCTAACATTACGGGATCTCGTATTATTTTTGAGTCATATTTTCCATTTTGTCTTCTTTTTCTTTCCATGGATCCAAATGGACCACAGAGCCCAAAGATGTTCACCTTGAAGAAATCCCTGTTGCTCTTTTTCTTTCTCTTGGGACCATCACCTTATCTCTCTGTGAGGAAGAGTAAGTATGTAGAAGACTTTTTTAAATACAAGTATAGACTTAATTCTGGTAAACCAGCTAAACATATCGGTGAAATGCATATTCCCATATGGAAGAGAAATATATTTTCAATAGATTTAGAAAAAAAAAGTATACATGCAACATATATTTACAATATATTAGCCTACATGAATATATTTTAACATGTATTCCAAAAATGTCAATTAAAATATATTTTCCAAAGGCATATATTTAAAAATATATTTTTCAAAATATATTTTCCAGATATTTTTGAACATCTAAAAAAATGCATTTAAAATAGATTTTTAAATATACTTTTAAATGCATTCCAAATTACACTTTGATATATATTGTAGCATGTGTTCTGAAAATATTTTTAATAATATATTCACAAATATATTGAAATATATTTTTTAACTTTATTAATATATTGACTATGGCCAAAATTGTAGTATTTGAAACGTCAATATATTTGGGAAGAATATAGTAAGAATTGTATTTTTAAAAAAAATATATTTAAAATATATTTTTCTTCCATGTGGGAAGTATAGACTTAATTCTGGTCAAACAGCTAAACATATCGGTGAACTGCATATACCCACATGGAAAAAAAAATATATTTTAAGTATATTTAAAAATCTATGTTTAAATGCATTTTATGTAGATGTTCAAAAATATCTAGAAAATATATTTTTAAATATATGCCTTTGGAAAATATATTTTAATTTACATTTTTGGAATACTTGTTAAAATATATTCGTGTAGGACAATATATTGTAAATATATGTCGTTTGTATAATTTTTTGTTTCTAAATATATTGAAGATATATTTTTCATGTGGGTATGAGCGTTGTTTTAGCTACCAAATAATTTTTACGTCTGTTTATTGAGTCCTGGAATTTGCACAGCTCTGTCACACAGTACAGGGGAACAGTGTTGGATAAAAAATGACCCGTGACACCTTCCCAGCATGTGGTTGGACTACTGACCTGCCGGTCTTGGCTTAGCCAGCTCAGTACCTGTCTTTGTGCTGGGATCGCGCCACACGCACAAAGACCGCGGTGTCACTGAGAGCCCCGGGTCCCGTTCTAACAATCGGGACCCGGAACTCCCGATTCCGGGTCACATGATCGCTGTGATAGCCTCTGATTGGCTATCACAGCAATCAGTCACTGTGAAACCCACCCATTGTTTTTTTTTTTTTTTTTTTTTCTCTCTGAATGGAGAAGAGAGATACATTATCTCTCTCTCTCTCCTTGCAGAGAGAAAAAAAAAAAAAAACAAAAAGCTGTGTGTAAATAAATAAAAAAAAATATAAAAAAAAAAGAACGAAAAATACCTAGATTGAGGTTTGATCTACTTCAGTGCCAGGGTTAGTGTTTGGGTCAGGGTCCGGGTCAAAGATTTATTTTTTTTTAAATTGGTATCAGTGTCAGTTGGTGTCAATTTCAGTGTATTTTAGGTAGTAGGACAAAAGGAAAAAAAAAAAAAAAAAAAAAAAAAAAGCCCAATGCGCCCTATTGTTTCTGGGCTGTACTATGGGTACAAGCAACAAATAACATACACATATATATATATATATATATATATATATATATATATATATATATTTATTTATTTTTTTACATTGGTATCAGTGTCAGTTGGTGCCAGTTTCAGTGTATTTTAGGTAGGACAAAAAAAAAAAAAGAAGCACAATGCGCCCTATTGTTTTGGGCTCTATTACAGGTACAAACAACAAGTAACATACACATATATAGTATCGCTGCGATTGTCAGGAGATGGAGAATTTATTTTGGTTTGTGCTTTGGTGGTAAGTTATGGTAGTAACAAAAAACATGCAGCTAAATTAAAAAAAAAAAACTTTTTTTTTTTTTTTTACTATTTTGGGCCGGTTTTCCTTTGATAATAAGAAAAAAATCAGGAGATATCCATTACCATTTACCATTAAACGAAAGCCCAATTTGTCCTGAAAACAAATGCGGTAGAATCCACCTGGATGTACAAAGTAGTTGTGATGGGATGTACGGTTTAACTAACGCATGTCAAAGTTGTCAAATTTTCCTTGGGCATTAAGATTTATTTTACCCTTAGGAGTAAGGGGGCTAATTGAACAAGCTGAAGTTAGCAGCTGATTGGCTTCACCAGAGTTTTCACTCTCCGGTTTTAGTAAATCTCCTCCACTGTGTCCAAAAAATACACTTTTTTTTCCCCAGTGAAATACAGTTTTTTTTAAATATAATCAATGTTGTTTTATGTTATTATTATTATAATGTAAAAAAAAAATCAACATTTTTGTTCCCAATGAAATACAATGTTTTTATATTATAATCAATGTTGTTTTATGTTATTATTATTATTATTATAATAATACAGGATTTATATAGCGCCAACAGTTTACTCAGCGCTTTACGACATAAAGGAAGACAATGCAGCAATGATACAGTTCAATGCAAAGAGGTTAAGAGGGCCCTGGCCCTGGGAGCTTACAATCTAAGATTTTGCACTCCCCAGTTTTAGTAAATCTCCTCCACTGTGTCCAAAAAATTCAAAATTTTTGTTCCCAGTGAAATACAGTTTTATATGTTGTAATCAATGTATTTTTATGTTATTATTATTATTATTATTATCATTATTATTATTATTTTTATAATGTCCAAAAAAATACTCATGTTTGTTCCCAGTGAAATAAGTTTTTTTATGTTGTAATCAATGTTGTTTTATATTATTATTATTTTTTTAAAAAATACACATTTTTGTTTCCAGTGAAATATTTTTTTTTATGTTATAATCAATGTAGTTTTATGTTGTTATTGTTATTATTATTATTTTTATAATGTCCAAAAAAAATACGCATTTTTGTTCCCAGTGAAATACAGTTTTTTTATGTCATAATCAATGTTGTTTTATGGTATTATTATTTCCAAAAAAATACAAATTTTTGTTCCCAGTGAAATATGTTTTTGATGTTATAAATCCACGTTGTTTTATGTTATTATTATTATTATTATTTTTATAATGTCCAAAAAAATAACCATTTTTGTTCCCAGGGAAATACAGTTTTTTTATGTTGTAATCAATGTTGTTTTATGTAACGATAACTGTGTCTTCTTCCAGGAGAGGTGCCGATGAAGAGGAAGAGGACGTTGTAGATGAAGAAGTAAAAAGAGGTGTTTTGGACACAATCAAGAAATTCGGCATAAGTGCTCTCAAGGGTGCGGCCACGGGCTTGCTGAGTTCAGTGTCTTGCAAAGTTTCTGGAACCTGTTAAGCCATGAACTGGAAGCCATTTGATGTGAAATATCATTTAGCTAAATGCTAAATGTCTGATTAAAAAATAATAAAATATTGCATGCACTGTGTTTTCTTCTTTATTACTTTTTTTTATGATTAGCCTATTTTATTTGGGGGAAAATAATGGTCCTTGGTGCACTTTCTAGGGCTGTGTTTCTCAATCTTTTTTCAGTCAAGCCCCACCCTCTAAAATTACCAACAGTCCCAAGGCACTCTTTAAAATTTAAAATTATGGGTGGTCCTGGACACCCATGATGGACCCCAGGCGCCCTTTAAAATTGATGGACAGTCCCGAGTCACCCTCTAAAATTATGGACGGTCCCGAGTCACCCTTTAAAATGATGGACTGTCCTGAGGACCCTTTAAAATGATGGACGGTCCCGAGAAACCCTTTAAAATGATGGACAGTCCCGAGACACCCTTTAAAAGATGGACAGTTCCGAGCAGCCTCTAAAATTATGGACTGTCGCAAGGCACCCGTTAAAATTATGGACAGTCCCGAGGCACCCTTTAAAATGATGGACAGTCCCGAGGACCCTTTAAAATGATCCCGAGGCACCCTTTAAAATGATGGACAGTTCCGAGCAGCCTCTAAAATTATGGACTGTCGCAAGGCACCCGTTAAAATTATGGACAGTCCCGAGGCACCCTTTAAAATGATGGACAGTCCCGAGGCACCCTTTAAAATGATGGGCGGTCCCGAGGCACCCTTTAAAATGATGGGTGGTCCCGAGGCACGCTTTAAAATGATGGACGGTCCAGAGACACCTTTTAAAATGATGGACAGTCCCAAGGCGACCTTTTAAAATTATGGACAGTCCGAAGGCACCCTTTAAAATGATGGACGGTCCCGAAACACCCTTTAAAATGATGGACTGTCCCGAGGCACCCTTTAAAATTATGGACAGTCCCAAGGCACCCTTTAAAATTATGGACGGTCCAGAGACACCTTTTAAAATGATGGACAATCCCAAGGCACCCTTTCAAAATTATGGAGTCCCAAGGCACCCTTTAAAATGATGGACAGTCCCGAGAAACCCTTTAAAATGATGGACAGTTCAAAGCCACCCTTTAAAATGATGGATGGCCCCGAGACACCCTTTAAAATGATGGACAGTTCCGAGCACCCTCTAAAATTATGGACAGTCGCAAGGCACCATTTAAAATTATGGACAGTCCCAAGGCACCCTTTAAAAATTATGGACAGTCCCAAGGCACCCTTTAAAATGATGGACGGTTCAGAGACACCTTTTAAAATGATGGACAGTCCGAAGGCACCCTTTAAAATGATGGACGGTCCCGAAACACCTTTTAAAACGAAGGATTGTCCCGAGGCACCCTTTAAAATTATGGACAGTCCCAAGGCACCCTTTAAAATTATGGACAGTCCCGAATCACCCTCTAAAATTATGGACGGTTCTGAGGCATCCTTTAAAATGATGAACAGTCCCGAGAAACCCTTTAAAATGATGGACAGTCCATAGCCACCCTTTAAAATGATGGACAGTCCATAGCCACCCTTTAAAATGATGGACGGTCCAGAGACACCTTTTAAAATGATGGACAATCCCAAGGCACCCTTTCAAAATTATGGAGTCCCAAGGCACCCTTTAAAATGATGGACTGTTCTGAGACACCCTTTAAAATGATGAACGGTCCCAAGACACCCTTTAAAATGATGGACAGTCCCGAGAAACCCTTTAAAATGATGGACAGTCCAAAGCCACCCTTTAAAATGATGGATGGCCCTGAGACACCCTTTAAAATGATGGACAGTTCCGAGCACCCTCTAAAATTATGGACAGTCGCAAGGCACCATTTAAAATTATGGACAGTCCCGAGGCACCCTTTAAAATTATGGACAGTCCCGAGGCACCCTTTAAAATGATGGGCGGTCCCGAGGCACCCTTTAAAATGATGGACGGTCCAGAGACACCTTTTAAAATGATGGACAGTCCCAAGGCACCCTTTAAAAATTATGGACAGTCCCAAGGCACCCTTTAAAATGATGGACGGTCCAGAGACACCTTTTAAAATGATGGACAGTCCCAAGGCACCCTTTAAAAATTATGGACAGTCCCGGGGGCGTGTCCAAGATGGCGTCGGGAGCGGACGTCTTTCCCGGAGCTCCGGCATCCTGAACCCCTATCCGCCGCCATCCTGAGTATAGTGGCCATAAGCTCAGGATCCCCTGCTGCCTAGACCTTTGGTAAAGCTCGAGGAGGGGTGCCGGGCTACTCTGCTCTTCCCCCGAGCACGCGGGGCGCGGGGTGATTTGCGGCCTACCGCGGCGTCTTAAGCCGCGGTTTTCCTGAATCCGCGGCTGGGGAGGATCGCCGCCGCCGCTGAATCACCGCGCTTCCGCTCTGCCTACCTGACACAAGAGACAGCTCAGCTGCTGGGACGGGCTGAAGGGGTCCCCCCGAGTCTCTTGGCTGCCCCAGCGGGAATCCTATATCCCCACAGCAACCTGATGAATCTCTGGGGGTTAGCATGGTGGCAGGAGTAATGCCTGATGGGGGAAGATGCTCCTTATGTTGACCCCCTCCTTGTGCTGAGCAATCAGTGGTGACAGGGGTATTGGGCAGCCAATACATAATCTGCATTTCCAGCCTTGCTACTAAAATTATATACGTTCCACTGGCTACAGCACTATGAAAGATCTTCTGTGAACACCCCCCCCCGGTGGGGGACACGTACACGTGCCAGGAGGAAAATATCAATGTGACCTCTCTGAGCCGTGCCACCGAAATATTTCTCTCGGCCAATGATCTTCTACAACTGAGCGTATCACTTTAACAGTCTGGTGGTATTTTGGAATCCTGCGGACCACTTTTAACAATGCACCTGTACCCCCCGCACTAAGCCTAAACATCGGGCCCAGCAGCACTCCCCTCCGCTGGGACAGGCCGCTAAGTTGATACCTAGCCCGCCCGAGCCTGATGATAATACCCAGCTTCCAGGTGACCATGAGTCTGATGGCGATAGTCAGCGGCAATTTCCATCGGGGATGGCTGATTCCCTCGAGCACAATCCTGAAGCCTTGCTACACAAATTTCGTGCTATAGTGCGGGAAGAGATTACCACTGCCTCACGTAAACTATCTTCTGATCTGGCGAGAGGCCTAAAGGAGTTAGGCCTTCGCGCCCACCAATTGGAGCAACGTATGGATCTGGCGACTACGGTCTTGGAGGGTCATGAACAGGAAGTGGAGGATCTGCATGCCGAGTTGGATACTTTAAAAGATAAGCTAGAGGATGCTGAGAATAGAGCACGCAGGGATAATCTCCGCATTCGCGGAATCCCCGAGGCGATCACCGATCTACTAGGTACTGCTACTGCTCTCTTTCAGGAGTTGGCCCCTGGGATTCCCATGGAGCGTCTGGAGTTTGACCGTATACATAGAGCTCTAGCACCCAAGCCTACAGAGGGTCCTCCCAGAGACATTATTATTAAATTCCACTTTTACCGCACCAAAGAACGTTTATTACAGGCAGCTCGGAATCGTTCGGCTCTGGAATTTCAGGGTCACTCTGTGCATCTGTTTGCGGACTTGTCCCCAGTTACGATTGTTAAACGTCGCACTCTGAGACCCTATCTTCAAATTCTTCAATCTGCAGACATCAAATACAGATGGGGCTTTCCTTTCAAGCTCACTTTCTCCTACCAAGGCCAGCAACGCCAGGCCTCTTTGCCAGCGGATCTTCGACGACACTTTCGGGAGCTTAACCTGGAACTGCCACAATCTCAGAGTGAGGAGTCTTCGATTCCTACGCGTCTTCGAGGTTCCCAGTCTTCACGTAAATCGCCTCCTAGTCAAAGTGGTCCCCAGGCTCTTCGAACCCTACAAGCCCAGCGTTTCCAGGAAGTATCTGCGACTTGAAGTTTAGTGGCAGGCCGCCAGTTTATAGCTTTGTCATATGTAGATTTTTGCTGCCACTTTCTAGATTTGAATCTAGATTTGCACAGAGATTTCCTACCTTTGGGCGTTGTGTCTCCTCCAATCCAGTGTGGATGTTAGTTTTTTTTTGTCTTTTTTTTTTTTTCTGCACTGAGTGGTTGAGATACCCTTAACCCAGTGAATTTCGTATTGCTTATTCATAGGTGTATTAGCCTAAGTTGATTGTATAATGTTTTTTATATCATATATTATTGCCGAGTTGTTTCGGTGGACGATCGTGTCCCCCTCCGAGCTGGCTAGCGGTCTGGTTTTTCTTTTGTCCCGCCCGCTACCTAGCCTCTGTGTGGGTAGTTTACCCACAGTTGACTATTATAATGTTTAATCTGATCTCAATGCTTCAAAGTTATCTTGCCTGTATATCAGATGTCTTTTGGTCTTCTTTCTTTTTCGTTTCTTTCTTTTTGTCTTTTGTTATGTGTGCTTTGTATTTTTGTAATTTTATTTTCAGGGATTCCGGGGCTCACGGTGAATTTGATCTTCCTTTCTTTAGATTACCATGTCGCTGAACTGGTTATGCAGAATGAAATGAAAACGAGAAGCGCACCAACCTTGCGCATTACCTCAGTAACCAAAATTTATTAATTGTAAAAAATATACTCACAAACAGCGAATAAAATCAGGCATGTAAGTCCTCACAGGGACTTGAAGATAACATGAGTCCCATCAGGGGAGTGGGTGTTCAGTACAGCTGACGCGTAGACTTAAATTGTTAGTCAATGGATGTCTTAATGGATAGGTGTCCATAGTGACACAAACACATGTATATATATATGTAGACATATAAACCCACACACAAACCTTCAACCAGAAGCTGTGTGATGTGTGCTACCAGGCAGCTGCATGTGCTTCATGATCGGATGATGGAGAATCCATTCTCTGATGGATAGGATTGGATCAGTAATCTTGGATCCGTAATATTGTATAGTCAGCAGCATACTAAGTGGTGTATGCAAAATGTGGTTTTATATATTTTATATTTTACGTTTGTCTATATCATTTTTCTCTCTGATGGCATTACAAATAGTGATTGTCTGTTGACGATATCTTGGCCCCTCCTACTAACCTGAGACTGCCCAACCCAGTGGGGAGGGCCTAGGTTCAGTCCAGGAGTATATATAGGAGAGAGCACTCACAGTTCAGATAGCTCTGAGGAAGAAGGGACCCCCTTCGAAACGCGTCAGCTGTACTGAACACCCACTCCCCTGATGGGACTCATGTTATCTTCAAGTCCCTGTGAGGACTTACATGCCTGATTTTATTCGCTGTTTGTGAGTATATTTTTTACAATTAATAAATTTTGGTTACTGAGGTAATGCGCAAGGTTGGTGCGCTTCTCGTTTTCATTTCATTCTGCAGTGTTGATTGGGCTTCCCCAGCCTTGTTTTGGAGCCGCACAGCCCTTTATGCATTGGTGGACGATCCCTCCAGGCCTGGTTCCATCTGTTCGCCACCTGTCTGAGCCCTAGAGCGCAGGAGAATTCGTCTTTGATTTGCTGAACTGGTTATCATTGAATGTTCAGGGGATGAACTCTCCGCAGAAACGGGTAAAGATATTTAAGTTTCTTCGGGCTCGTCAAGTTGACATTGCATGTTTACAAGAAACCCACTTCTCCACCACTTCTGCCCCAAAATACTTTGATGCACGGTACCCTCAGATATTTCAGGCTAATGGCCCCACTAAACAGAGAGGCGTTTTGGTCGCCTTTCATAGTAAAACTCTGTTTGTCTGTGTGAGGCGTATTGCTGATCCCAATGGCAGATACCTTCTGCTTCAGGGCACGATTCATGGCATAGATGTTACCATTCTGTCATACTATGCTCCTAACGTTAACCCTGGACCTTTCCTGTCACACTTATGTTCACTCTTGGCTACACACCAGCGGGGTACGCTCTTGATGGCAGGGGATTCAAATTTAGTACTAAACCCTTCGTTGGATAAATATCCAGTAGAGCATTCTGACCCTTCCGCGTCTGCGAAATCCTTTGCACGTGCGTTAGATACCCATGATTTGGTGGATTTATGGCGTGAATTCCATCCCACGGGGGAAAGACTACACTTTCTATTCACACCCTCACCATTCTCATTCCAGAATCGATCATGCCTTTGTTTCACGTAAACACCTCCCATTAGTTCGCTCTATTTCTATATTAACGGTCCCATGGTCGGATCATGATCCAATCTTGGTGGTTTGTCGATCTCTCCTATGTAGGCCGGCCTTTTCCTCATGGATAATAAATGATTCCTTGCTTTCGCTGAAGGAGATTCAGGCGGACCTTCAACGTAAGTCTCAGGAATATTTTCACTTAAACGCGGGTTCTGTTTCTTCTTCGGTAACAGTTTGGGAAGCGTACAAGGCAGTCCTTAGGGGACATATTATCCAAATAGCTTCAAGGCGAAAGAAGGAAAGACAGTTTAAACAGCGCCAGTTGGAATCGAAGTTAGCCTCCGCGTCGACCCAATTTAAACAGTCACCTTCCCCGTCGAATCGTAGACAGCTGGATCAGGCTCGTTTGGAACTGGATCTTTGTTTAACGGATCAGGCTGAGCGCTCCTTACGTTGGACCCGCCAGAAGTGGTATAGTAAGGGAAACAAACCAGATTCTATGTTGGCTCATAGATTGCGTTCTTTTGCGCAGCATCCCAAAGCGATATCTTTACGTACTCGCCACAATATCCTTACGAGCAATCCTGTAGCGGTTTTGGAGGAGTTCAGGTATCGGCTAGCTAAACTCTATTCTGATCCTACCCGGGCTGATCCTCAGTCTATTTCTGATTTTTTTTATCTCGTTTGTCCCTGCCAACCTTAACGTCGGCTCATAGGGACTTGAGGGACCGTGATATCAAAGTATCTGAGGTTCTACAATGCATAGCAGACCTGAAAACGGGTAAGCGCCCAGCTCCTGATGGATACACGGCACTATACTATAAGAAGTTGGCTGATGTTATCGCTCCTCACCTCGCCGCTATGTTTAATGCGGTGAAGGGAGGTTCAAATTTTTCCCCGGATGCTTTAACTGCTAATGTGGTTATGATCCCTAAACTGGACCGAGATCACTCTTCCTGGGCAATTATAGGCCTATCTCTCTCATCAATATTGACATGAAGATATTTACTAAGATCTTGGCTACCCGATTGAACTCCTTCCTTTCTCGCCTGATTAAAAAAGATCAGGTGGGATTTGTTCCCCACAGGCAGGCCGGTGATGCTATTAGACGTATTTTACAACTGCAACATTTGGCCCATACCCGTAAACTTGATTTGATGCTCCTATCTTTGGACATCAACAAGGCCTTCGACACTCTATCTTGGCCATACCTCTTATCGGTCCTCCATCGATTTGGCTTTGGCCCTTCGTTCCTACAATGGATCTCTTCGCTATACACATCCCCTCGAGCGAAGCTCAGATACTATGGATTTGAGTCCTCCACGTTTTCGATCGCCAGAGGTACTAGACAAGGCTGCCCGCTTTCCCCCTTACTTTTTATTTTAGCTTTGGAACCGTTGGCTGAGGCCATTCGTATGCATCTTGATGTTAAGGGGATTGACGTGGCGGGTTCCCATCATAAATTGTCTTTGTTTGCTGACGACATATTGTTGTCAATTTCGCACCCGGGGGTTACTTTGCCAAATTTGTTTGCGGTCCTTGACTCTTTTGCGATCCTCTCGGGTCTGCGTGTTAACCCTGCTAAGTCTAGAGCTATGTCAGTTATCATTCCACCACCACTTTTGACTACTTTGAAACAAGCATTCCCTTTTCAATGGCTTTCGGCCTTGCCATATTTAGGAATTAAGCTTACCCCGACGTATGACGGACTGTATCAGGCTAATTTTCCCATTAATTTTCAGGAGTTGACTATGTTATTGTCCTCCTGGTCTCATTTCCCACTTTCCTGGTTTGGCAGAATTAATGCGATCCGTATGACCTATCTCAAAACTATTGTTCCAAAACTATTGTACTTATTTCGTGTTTTGCCGGTTCCAGTACCTTCGCATATATTACGTATCCATCAGCGAAAACTTTTATCCTTTATTTGGGGTTCTTCTCGACCCAGAATCAGCAAACATATCTTATTTGCACGACGGAGTATGGGAGGACTGTCGGTCCCAAATCTCCAGTCTTACTACTTGGCGGCCAACATCGCCCCCCTAGCTCATGTTCATGCTTCCCACCACTTCCCCCTGTGGGCTGTGGTGGATATGATGGACTCTCACCCGATTCCACTCTCCTCTTTGCCATGGCTTCCCATCTCTCAACGCCCATCTACCCTTAGCCCGACATTGACATTCTCGCTACGGCTTTGGGATTCTATTAAATATTCCGCTGGCCTCATTTCTCCTCGCCTGCCGTTGTTATGTCTATTACATAACCCACTGTTTCCTCCGGGTAAGGACAATCCCAAACAATTTGCTTGGTGGCAGACACATGGTTTTTATGATATTCATTCGCTCCTATCTCCCACCGGAATAATTGCCTTTGAAACTTTGCGATCTTCCTATAACATTCCTCTGCGGGAACACTTTGGCTATCTCCAACTTCGCCACTTTATTAATACATTAATACGAACGCATACGGGACCTTATCGTCTGTCTCCCTTTGAAAGTCAGTGCAGACATAGACCTCGTGCCCCGGGTTTGATTTCCTTGATTTATTCTTCTATTATATCTTATAGAACCCCTCCGGTTAGTTCCTACCACCAACGTTGGCAGTCTGAATTAGGGGGGACTTTGGATCAACAGGATTGGCAGACCATGACCCAAGCGCTAACTAGGTGTTCCAGGAATGTCATTATCCTTGACAATGCCTACAAAATTCTGTACCGATGGTACTATACGCCTGCCCGTCTAGCTAGTTTTATACCTACATATTCCCCGGTTTGTTTTCGGGGATGCCAACAATTGGGTACCATGGCCCATATCTGGTGGACTTGCCCTAAAGTGATCAGACTTTGGATTAGGGTGTATGCCCTCCTTCGCACTATGATCCACACAGACATTAAGCGTAATCCATATGAAGCGCTCTTATTTAAACCATTGGAGGGTCTCCTCCGTTCTGAACGGCAGCTGGCATCACACTTATTTGTGGCAACGAAGTTGACAATTGCGAGAGCTTGGAAAACTCCTCTCCTAAGCTTTGAAGCTGTCAAAAATCGGATGAACTTCATAATGGTTAATAAAAAACTGACGGCCATATTGTCGGATACCCATACAAAATTTCTGCAGGTATGGCGTCCCTGGCTGGATGTAGCTCAGCCCTCAAGATTTGACCAGTCTCTGCTTTCAATATGAGGATGGATATTGCCGTGATTACCCCGGAGCCCTTCTTGGGTATGTGGTTTTTTTTTTTTGTTTTTTTTTTTTTTTTTTTTCTCTCTCTTTCTTTCTTCCTCTTCTCGTACGTGTCTCTCTACTGTTTGTCTCTTTCTAATCCATTGTCCAAACTATCCTTAATCACACTTTACAGATTGAATTTACTGTTTCATGTGCTACATATGCGTCACTATTTAGAAATACGAAACATTTATGTAAATCTTTTGATCTATGCCGCTACCAATACATGACTTAAATTGATTTTCATTCATTTAGTACAATTTATATTTGATGGTCATTATATCTGTGATCCATATGTTTGTTTATGTTTTGCTTCATCTATAATAAAACCCTTTGTAAAAGAAAAATTATGGACAGTCCCAAGGCACCCTTTAAAATGATGGACTGTTCCGAGACACCCTTTAAAATGATGGACGGGCCCAAGACACCCTTTAAAATGATGGACAGTTCCAAGCATCCTCTAAAACGATGGACTGTCCCGAGACACCCTTTAAAATTATGGACGGTTCTGAGGCACCTTTTAAAATGATGGACAGTCCCGAGAAACCCTTTAAAATGACGGACAGTCCCGAGGCACCCTTTAAAATGATGGACAGTCCCAAGGCACCCTTTAAAATGATGGACGGTCCTGAGACACCCTTTAACCATTTGCCGCTTGCCCTATGGCCGAATGGCGTCCTCCCGCACATGCGCAGATTGCGCTCCAGCAGAGCCGCGCAGCGGCGCGATCTGTCACCGGCCGTGTACCTCGGACACGGCCGATGACAGATCTGAGTATCGGCCCCCGTTGCCGGTACCATGTGACCTGCTATGACCAATCACAGCAGGTCACATGACAGTTGTATACAATGGATGGCTTCATTCATGCTATCCATTGTATACTAGTGTATAGCTGTGAATGGTCACAGCTAATCACATGCACATGTCATGTGATTAGCTGTGGCCAAATCACAGCTAAGCACAAAAAAAAAAAACCCCTGAATGAATCGATGTCATTCAGGTAAATGCTTGCTTATAGCAAAGTAATTCTTTGCTGTAAGCAAATTGTGTAAAAAAAAAAATACTGATCACTTCCTAAAAGTAGTACAATGTTACTATGGTAATATTGTACTACTTTGGTCATAGTGAAATATGAAAAAAAAAATCTTAAAAAAAAGAAAAAAAATTAATATAAAATAAAAAAATATATATAAAAAAAAATATATATTTTTTTTTTTCATACTGTCACCAGTCAGTGTCCCTGATCACCGCCATGCCAGTTATATGATGATGCTGTACTGCACTGGTGAAACTATGTAAAAAAAAAAAGAGTGAAACTAATTTTTTTTATTTTTTCATTTTCCAAAAAATTATGACAAAAAAAATACAACTTCAAAAAACTCGCCATGCCTCTTATGAAGTACCTTGGACTGTCTACTTTGCAAAAAGGGGTCATTTGGGGGATATCTGTACTGTTCTGACATTCTTGGACCTCAAGAAATTAGATTGGCTGTCAGTACTTCAGGATTGATCAATATTCAGATCTATACCATAGTTTGTGGACTCTATAACTTTCCTACAAACTAAAAAATGCATCCTAATTTGGGTTATTTTCACCAAAGACATGTAGCAGAATACATCTTGGCCTAAATTTATGAAGAACAATTATTTATTTGCAACTTTTATAACAGAAACAAAGAAAAATGTGTTTTTTCAGAATTTTTGGTCATTTTTGGTTAATTTAGCAAAAAATAAAAACCCCAGAGGTGATTAAATGCTACCAAAAGAAAGCTCTAGTTTTGTGAAGAAAATGATAAAATTTTAGTTTGGGTACAATGTTGTATGACCGTGCAATTGTCATTCAAAGTGTGAGAGAACTGAGACCTGAAAAATGACATGGGCAGGAAGATGTAAAATTGCCGGGTATTCAAATGGTTAACAAAACAACAATAAAAAAAGGCACCACAGAACAGATCACCACGGATCAGTATGCAAGCAGTGGCCACAATTGGCCAAAGTAAAAAATAATAAATGGAAACAACAATTGGCCGGAACCATTAATAAGCAACAATTGGCCAGAACCATTAATAAACAACAATTGGCCAGAACCATTAATAAACAATAATTGGCCGGAACTATTAATAAACAACAATTGTCCAGAACCATTAATGAACAACAATTGTTCAGAACTATTAATAAACAATAAGTGGCCGGAACTATTAATAAACAACAATTGTCCAGAACCATTAATAAACAACATTTGCCCAGAACCAATAATAAACAATAGTTGGGCGGAACCATTAATTAACAACAATTGGCCAAAGTAAAAAATAATAAATGGCCACAAAAATTTGGCGGAAGCATTAATAAACAACAATTGGACAAAGTAAAAAATAATAAACACAAACAGCAATTGGCCGGAACCATTAATAAAGAAAAATTGGCCGGAACCATTAATAAACAACAATCGGCCAAAGTAAAAAATAATAAATAGGCCAGAGAAATTGGCCAGAACCATTAATAAACAACAATTGGCAAAAGTAAAAAATAATAAATGGAAGCAACAATTGGCAGGAACCATTAATAAACAACAATTGGCCAGAACCATTAATAAACAAGAATAAAAGAAATGCAGCGCTCATAAAACGTGAGTAAATAATATTAAAACACAGTCTGGTGAAAACAGTGCTCCTTGATTCCCAGTGCAAATGGTAGAATTTCACACTAACCAGAACGCGCATAGGTAATGCGCATGTGTATATATATATCCTGATGATCCCCTCTCCACTCAGGTCTGGTCAAGTGTGTAGCTGGGAAAGATGGAGATCCTACGCCCTCATGTGGTGAGAAAATGATCCGGCAGGTCAGAGCAGTATCAATCTGGAAAAAGCCTCCAAAGGAACTGGCACAGGAATCCCCAGGGCTGCAAGGATGGAAGAAGCTCCTCACAGGAGACATAGGGAAGCACTCATAGTGTAGTAGGTAAAGCTTTTATTCAAAACAACACAGGTGTCTGAAAGGGTCAGTGTGTTTGCTCATACTTGGCTATTCAACTCTCAACTATGCACCTGTGTTGTTTTGAATAAAAGCTTTACCTACTACACTATGAGTGCTTCCCTATGTCTCCTGTGAGGAGCTTCTTCCATCCTTGCAGCCCTGGGGATTCCTGTGCCAGTTCCTTTGGAGGCTTTTTCCAGATTGATACTGCTCTGACCTGCCGGATCATTTTCTCACCACATGAGGGCGTAGGATCTCCATCTTTCCCAGCTACACACTTGACCAGACCTGAGTGGAGAGGGGATCATCAGGATATATATATACACATGCGCATTACCTATGCGCGTTCTGGTTAGTGTGAAATTCTACCATTTGCACTGGGAATCAAGGAGCACTGTTTTCACCGGACTGTGTTTTAATATTATTTACTCACGTTTTTTTATGAGCGCTGCATTTCTTTTATTTATGTATTTTGGGACTTTTATGTGTTTTCCTATGATGTTCAGCTGCTCTGCATTGTAGACGAGCGCTTACTATACATTATTATTCTCTCATTAATAAACAAGAATTGGCCGGAACTATTAATAAACAACAATTGTCCAGAACCATTAATAAACAACAATTGGCCGGAACCATTAATAAACAACAGTTGGGCGGAACCATTAATAAACTACAATTGGCCAGAGTAAAAAATAATAAATGGGCAAAAAAATTGGGCAGAACCATTAATAAACAACAATTGGCCAAAGTAAAAAATAATAAATAGAAACAGCAATTGGCCGAAACCATTAATAAAGAACAATTGGCCGGAACCATTAATAAACAACAATCGGCCAAAGTAAAAAATATTAAATGGCCAGGGAAATTGGCCAGAACAATTAATAAAAACAACAATTGGCCAAAGTAAAAAATAATAAATGGAAACAACAATTGGCCGGAACCATTAATAAACAACAATTGGCCGGAACCATTAATAAACAAGAATTTGCCGGAACTATTAATAAACAGCAATTGTCCAGAACCATTAATAAACAACAATTGGCTGGAACCATTAACCACTTGCCGCCCAGCCACCGCATATAAACGGCGGCAGGGTGGCGCTCGTAGGCAAAAGCACGTTTTAAAACGGCTGCCTTCAAAACAGGTAGGTGGCGCGCGCAAGGCGCGCGCCCGCCCTACCTGTCCCGCGGGTTTCAGCAGCAGGTCTCCGCCGCCGCGTCATGGCCGGTTTATCCCCGGCCGTTTTCCCGCGATGAGCGGTGATCACTGACAGAGCAGGGCTGCATTGTTTACACACAGCCCTGCTCTGTGACAGTTCGCCAACAAGCTGCAGAGGGAGAGAAGAGTTTCTCTCCCTCGATCAGCTCCCCCCTCCCTCCCCCCATCCAGTACACACCCCCCGCCCCCTAGTAAAACAACTCCCCTTACACAGCAAATTCTCGGCGCCATTATTAGTATAAATAAAAATTAAAAATCCCAGTATCTTTCCTGCCATTTGTAAACGCTATAACTTTCACATAAACCAATTAATTTACACGTATTGGGATTTTTTTTTAGCAAAGACATGTCGCAGAATGCATTTTGGCAGAAATTTATGACTAAATTTGATTTTTGCATTTTTTTTTACTGGACATGTTTTATAGCAAAAAGTCCAAAATATTGTTTTTTTTCCCTCAAAATCGTCAGCCTTTTTTTTTTATAGCGCAAAAAAATAGAAACCGCACAGGCGATCAAATACCACCGAAAGAAAGCTCAATTTGTGGGGAAAAAAAGGATGTAAATGTCATTTATGTACTGCATTGCATGACCGCGCAATTGTCCGTTAAACTAGCGCAGCGCTGTATAGCAGAAAAATGGCCGTAAATTGCAGTATTTATACCATAGATTGTAGACGCTATCCAACAA
>CATNWA010002176.1:0-33304 GCA_951230385.1 Staurois parvus
ACTGCCGCCCTGCACACGTATATACACAGTGGCAGGGCGGCAAGCGGTTAAAGAAAGATTCCTTGAAAAGGGTTTATGATAGGGAGATTTTGAATGCTACTATGGAATTAGTAGCCAACACGGATAGACAGGAATTACTAAGCACCCAAACTAAACCACCTAAAAATCTGGTTTGTCCATTCATTATGACATTTTCGGTTCAACACAGATCTATTAAACACATAATCACTAAAAACTGGGGGATCTTGAAGGCTGACGCCACCCTTGCTAAGGTACTTCCGGAGAAACCTGAAGTCATCTTCCGTAAATCATCCACCTTGCGGGACAAAATAGCCCCCAATGTTGTCACCATGCCCATACCACCTCCCACTCTGTTCAACCACACGGGTTTTTTACCCATGTAATAAATGCATTGCCTGCAAGTGCAATGGTGTGAGGAAAAGAAGGGTAGACATGTTTACATCTAACCAAACTAAGAGATCGTATAATATTGATAAATTCATTTGCTGTAATAGCAGATATGTTGTGTATCTACTAGAATGCCCCTGCCTTAAGCAATACATTGGGAGGACAACCAGGCGACTTAGGGATCGCCTTCGGGAGCATGTCAACAACATAAAAAAGGGGTACAAGGAACATTCCTTGTCCCTCCATTATAGGAAACACCACCATAGAGACCCCACGAGTCTGAGATTTGTTGGCATCGATGTTGTAACTTCACACTGGAGAGGAACTCTTAAGACCAGGGCCGTCTCACAATTAGAGACAAAATACATTTTTGAATTAGATACCCTATACCCTGCAGGTCTGAACATCGAACTGGATGTCAACTGTTATATTGACAATAGCTGACCCTGCGATGCTCAGCCAACCATGTTGATAATATTTTTCATTATAAGAATCATCTCCATATGGTGGCGGGGTATTGACTTCGTTACTATCTTTTTTTCCCTATATATATGCATTATTTCAGTTGTAATATTTATACACACACTCAGGATGGATAAGAGGACTGGATTAGACCCTATTTCCAGTTGCTCTGTATTTAGCGTAATCAAAATTTCGGGCCATTCGTTATATGCGTTTATATGACACTAGCCTTGATTTTAAGTAGGCCTTTCCATACCCACTTGGTTAGTGCCAATCGCATCATGATTTTTTTAAATTTTATGACCTTTTATGATATATGGGTATGATATATATGTTTATCATTTTGTGTTTTAATATTTTCAGTTTTAATTGCCACACATGATTTTTTTGATTAATCTCTATGTGACATGCATTTTATGGATCTTATTAAATGCCATTTTACCATGTTGCTTTCGCCCTGTATATAGGATCATTTCCTATGTATACGGTTTATTTGATCAAGTATATCAATTTTTAACCATTAATTTCGTTTTATATATTGGGGCTTATGGATTTTATGGCTCCTTATTCATGATACCAGTACACTTACCAGTACTTTTGTTAATCCTCAATTTGGCTATTTTACAATATTGTTGCACCCTTTTTTTTTTTATATATTCCCCTCTCCTGTGCACTATTCTGCATTTGATACCCTTAGATGGGGTTTCCATTATAGTATCATTCAGTTCACAATTGCCTAATAGTGTTAGTGACATTTGGCCGCAGGGACTCTGTCCCGAATAGTGCGTGATAAATCGTATCATTGGCACACGGTAAAATGGCTCTTGCGCAATACGGACGCCCGGGCTCCAGTCACATGGAGCCGCACTCTAGCCGCCTATGCATCTTTTTGCCCATGGTAAAATGGCACCCGCGCATGCGCACTTGGTTAATGCGGATGCCGGGACTCCGGCAAGATGGCGCCGCACCAGTGCGCATGCGCCAGATACGGTACATATGTACGAGGAGATGGTCACGGCAGTCCTATGTTCCACCTCTGAAGAAGTGCGTGCGCACGAAACGCGTCAGCTGGAACCCAGGACGCCATTGACACTAAGCCACCGGTGCCACGAGGAGGCCCGGCGGCCACCTTAATTTCTTAAAGGGTCAGTGTGTTTTTCATACTTGGCTATGTGATGTTCATTTTGCACCTGTGTTTTGAATAAAATCATTACCTACTACACTATGAGTGCTTCCCTATGTCTCCTGTGAGGAGCTTCTTCAATCCCTGCAGCCCTAGTGATCTCTGTGTCAGCTCCTGTGAAGGGGGAGGCTCATCCAGATTGACACTTCCTAGACCTGCAGGACCACCCTTCACTACATGAGGGCGTAGGATTTCCATCTTTCCCAGCTATATTCTCTGACCAGACCTGAGAGGAGAGGGGAGTCTTCAGGATATATATACACATGCATATTACTTATACGCGTTCTGTTTAGTGTGAATTTCTACCATTTGCACTGGGAATCACGGAGCACTGTTTTCACTGGACTGTGTTTATTATAAATTCTCATCATTTCCTTAAGAGCGCTGCATTTTGTTTATATATGATTGAGCCACAGAACCTCATCCCAGGAAAGTTCCTGACCCTCACAGGAGTTGGGGGGACCCGTTCATGCATGCCCTGTGGAAAGGTATTCCTAGATTGGGGTGCGTGGAGGGGGATGAGAGAGGTGGGGGGTCTCAGATGAACTGCCCACCCCTGTTTTGTTGGGTGCGGACCTAGGCACTCTTGTTGCATATTATGCCCCTGCCGAGAAGACCCGGAAGGGCCCCCTGGAACTCTCTGGACAAGCCAAGGTACTGTGGACAGATATTGGGGTAATGTCTGGGCCACCAGAGGATGGACAGAGGGAGGGGGCTGGGAATGGTGTGGGGCTACAGGATTCTCCATTGGCTACAGGATTCTCCATTAGCTGGAGAACAAGAAGAAATCCCCTTGTTGGGGGAGGTAACGAATTCATGTGACATTGACAGTAGACCCGTAACTGTTGATAATTATGATGATGATGTTGCAAATGGCAGTAATGTCGTTGATGTTAGTAACATTGATAGTAAAGTCAGTAATGTCAATGTCAGCAACCTTGATAGCAAAGTCAGTAATGTCATTGATGTCAGTATTGTTGATGATAAGGTTGGTAATGCTAACAATGATTGTGATATTCATGATGAGACAAAATGATATATTTTCACTGTTAGGGGTCACCCACAGTGCTGTGACGGGGGCAGAGGTATAGTCTCTGGGGGCTGAGCAAAGGGATGGTCTAGATAGGCCTATCCCGTGCCCAGGCTCAAAAGATTGTGCCTTGATAAGTGCCCAGCCGTTGGCCTTGCATAGGACTAGGCAGCCGGCTGGGACTTGTAGTTTCACGCCTCAGGCAGCCCTGAAAAGTGAGTCCCAAAAGGACCTTCAGAGGTAAGCTAACTGAGCTTTGTAGTCCCACAGGGAAGGCAGCTCTGAAAAGCCATTCATATGGAGATTTCAGCTTATGTCCAGGGCTGAACCCCCTGCTGGGAAGGGTAAACAAAAGCCTAACAGGAAGAATGGCCTAACCCCAGGGGGGTGGAAGCCTGAAAACCTGTCAGTTAATCTCACTGGTCAAGGTGTGTCCACATGCAGACAGACAGATGTCATAGGCAGAGGCAGCGTGCCAGGATTACGAGTGGAAGGAGGGTTGATGCTTGGGTTGATGCTTGGGTTACAGAGGAAGGGCTGCAGGGCCCAGACCCAATCATCCTTCCTTGGCACTCGGGTTCCGGAGCTGCTGGCCAGGCCTCTGATAAATAGTGTCTGGATTCAGGAGGTACAGGCTGACTGGGCCATAGAGACGAAGGGAATGGCACCATCATGAATCCAGGGGTCAGCTAGAGTCTGGGCATTCATAGTGGTCGCGGTCCTCAAGCAGGATACGATGACCAGGCTTTCTGAGAACCATGGAAAACTGAAGGCCAGTCCTGTGGTTGTGGCCCACCCCACGCCCAGGAGCCATGAGGAAATGGAGCATCTGGAGGGTGCCCGCTGTTTTACCATCATGGACCTGAGCAAGGAGCATGGGCCACCATCTCTAACCCAGCAAGCTCAAGACGAGCCAGCCTTCACTACCCCATGTGGCTTGTCTGAATTCACGGGAAAGCTAGTTGGGGTTGAGAATGCACCGACCGCCTCTCCAGCGGTCAGGAATGGCCCACAATGCGCAGCGGACCTGGGTGCAGTTGTCCACTTTAGGGGCCTCGTGGTGCTCGGCCCTGTCTGGGAAGAGCCCATTGGGCCCGTCACTAGTCTGGAACCAACCGCCCGTGCCCAGTCTGACAGTCGAGAAGGGTAACTGTCAGAGGGGCATGTCAGTGGTTCAGTTTAGGAACCCATCAGTAAGAAGAGACCCCCAGAGGTCTGGGCGTGGGGAGACAGGCAGTTGAGGCCTGGTCTGCTCCCCAGGCCAAAAAGCCGGTTACGTCAGTCGTGGGTACAGCTGGCTACGGTAAGACGCCTGAATGCGATGATCATGGCTCAGCTGGACCTGTGGCTGACCTAGCAGACAGGAAACTAGGGGAACTGGTGTCCTGGATGCTAGCAGGTAACGAGGACTGTCCATCTTGGATGAAGGTAGCTGTGGACCCCACTGGGAGGCGAGGTCCAGAATTCGCCTATCCGGTTCCGGTGCCCACAGGCGCTACTGCCTTCAGGCCAGATGTAGTCCTAAGCCTGAGGAAGAAGGTAGGAGAGGGAAATCTTCTCTACCTCGACAAGAAACTATATATTAAATGTTAGCAAATGACAACCCTGAGCCGAAGTGTTTTGTGAACAGGTGGGCACCCCGGCAGTTGCCACGGGATTCGGATAGCCACAGCCAACTGGTACCCACCCGTGACCACTCACTTGATCAGCCCAGCAGTGTTGCTGTAGAGGACGGCTTCCTATTCAAACGGAATTTGGTTCCTCCGCAGTACAGCGATACCAGGACGACCCAAGAGGAACCTCTGGACAGAAGAAGTCTGTTTTCGTCAGGAGGGAACTTGTAGCTCCCTCCCTGGCAACCACTTGAGGGGGGAGGTATAGCAAACTAGCTCAGAGTTGGAGCGGAGTTCTCCTTTTCCCTTTTTTCTCTTTTTATTTGAGATATTTCTCATTCCTCAGCCTCATTCCCTACCCCCCTGCAGTCCTGAGAGGCAAACGTTATCTCCTGACAGATGGTGTGGGTCAACCAGGTTAAGACATCCTGAGTCCAGGTGCCAGGCAGTCTGCTGAAGGGCAACCTTCGTCACCGAAAACTGTGTAGGCCCACACATCATAAAACTGACCAGCAATTAATTGAACATTCCTCAGGTCAACTGTGTTTCATGTCATGGATTATGAAGCTGTTAGTTTTAACTGAGAGTCCACTGACATTCTGCCCAACATATTGTATTGGGCAGACGCAGAACCACCCCCCCTTTCCGGGGGGGGGGGGGGTGGGATTTTAAAAAAGGGACAGGCTGCAAGCCTAAGAGTTTTAAGTTTTACACAGATCTCCCAGCTAACATTGGAGGAGATAAAGAATCGTCCTGCTCTGCAACTTGGATCTGCAAACCCAGGCTAAGGGCAAGTAACTTAACCCTGTAATTTCCTTCCTAATTATCTCTTAGCTGTGTCGTATATATATATATATATATATATATATATATATATATATATATATATTTTTGTGACAGCTTTGTAAATATTTTGTTGCACTGTTTTACTCTTAGTAATAAATCTTTCTGAAAGTGTTAAACTGTTTTTAAGCGCTATTCACAAATTCCTGCCTTTTGAAGAGACGCTACTGTGTTTGTTTACTCCCTGCCCAATTGACCATATTGGACAGGTGACTTTTCAATCAATATTGTGTATTTCTGACAGTCCGTCTTCTCTGTACATTTCAAGATGGTGGTGGCAGTAGAAGGGTTAGTTGCGTAATTAACCCGACCCAGTAACAAGCGCATTCAGGCTGCAGGCACCGATTGTAGCCTATTAGCTGGACAATCGCTGTGCAGGGTGCAGCTTGGTGGGGCCTTGTTATGCGCGTCACACCGTGGTTTTAGATCGGTCGGTCCTTCGGTCACGAGTTTGGTGAGAAGGTCTGGGGTCTGACACCGTGGGCCTGACGTATTACTGTTAATCGCGGTCGTGCGATTGTCGCATGTTGGTGGCGGCGACCGTGGATCCGTGACTGTGACAGAATCCATTGTTTAGATATCCTCTTGGCTTTTACTACACATTTGCTTGGAGAGAGCGGGGAGCTAGATATGTTGCGACAGCAAATGGAAGAGCGCTTTGTAGCTTTCAAAAGTGTCTTATGAGCCCATCACCACTACGCTCAGGAGCAAACAGGAGGACGTATCAGCTGTGGTTATACAGCAGGCCTACAGACGCCATTTAACAAAACGAGGTTTTGATTGTAGAAAACCTTCAACTAAAATGGAAAATGGTGGAACAAATATGGACAGAAAAGGCAGCACCCCTTCTACAGCATCGCTGACATCATATGACAGTGTAACTAAACCTGAAAAAGGAAAAAAACAAGAATACAAGAAGCATTGAGAGAGCAAAAAGACAAAAATCTATCAGGGAATCCAAGTGTTGAAAAAAAAGGTTCATATTTCTCATTTGCAAGCAAAGATTGTTTACAAATGTAATGATATCAATGCAGATCAGCTATGGAGACACTTATCTGAAGATCAATACCAAACAATCTGCTTATTAGGACATGGTTGCATTTTAAGGCAGTAAATCCCCACCTGGTTAAAGCACAAAAACAAGGAAGTTGTACTGCATGTTTCCCATCAACCAATGCAACTTAGGAGAAATGACCAGAGCTGCAAGGAAGAGTCCAATTCCAGGGCAGCCAGATGGAGTCTACTTTTGTGGTGAAACCGTTCCGCCTGGGCTTGCTTGTGCGGAGTGATGCGTCTCACCTAATGGTTCCCTTTTCCAGCAAGTCTTCCAGTGCTCTGCCAAGGCAGGTATTAGGGCTCAAAACCAATCCTTCCCAGCTATCCCAAACCACGAGTCGGAACTTCGTGTAGGGTGGAATGAATCAATCTTTATTAAACACAGCTCCATCCCCACCAGATGGTCTGGCACTGGGTTTTCCCCACCCCCACAACAAAACCCTACAAACCAAACAGTGCAGTGTGAACTCTATAGAAGTGAGACTACAAGGTCACATTTCCCGAAACAAACAGTGTAGAATGTCTGTCTACATAACAGCTGCTAAACATATACAGCTTTACAAAGGGGAGAAAACTGAAAACAGAAAAAAAGGGCAAAATGTTATCACAAAAGGGACATTATCACAATGTTCTCATATTCAGAAAAAAATCAGAAAAAGCACCACTTAGGGATGTGATTATTCAAGCAAAATATTTGCAATGTTACCTTAGTCAAGCAGCATAAAAAGACAAAAAAAAAAAAAAACAAAATCTGAGAAATTTTAAGAAAAAAAACAAACATTAAGCCCATGCCACAATTTGATATACCTGCATATTTTTTCTACATGGGCTTCATGCGATTCGGGAGATGGGAAAATTGGGTTATTTTTCTGGCTGAAGGGTGTTTTGCTCAGGCCAATTCCAAAAAGAAAAAAATTAAATCACTTGTGCTCGTTCAATGCATAGAAATGACTTGTATGATGGCGTGCTGTGATCAGGAATCGTGCATGAAGACTCGTAAAAAAAAAAAAAAAACACAAAACATCAGTTCTGTCCACTGCAGTGGCATAGCCGTAGGTTTGAGGCACTGCACTGAATACTGAACACTATATCTGGAGGCAACTTTATATACCCTTCACCAATATTTACCAAATCTTCAAACTTTTACACATCATGGTTAGGGATTAAAGCAAGACAGAAAGATTTGCGTATGTTTAGTATTGATTTAAATAACAATCACTTTTGCACATATTACAAACAAAATGGAAAAAAAAAAAAACGAAACTAGTTGCTGCTTAAGGTTTCCTTTACTGGGGTACTAAAAAAAATAGTAATAAAAAAAAATAAAAATCGCTTCTAATATACTATGTCACTGTAAACCAAAAATCTAGGGCTGATATTCTGCTTTTTGTATTGTACAATGTAAAAAAATTAAACCACTTGTGCTCGTTCAATGCATAGAAATGACTTGTATGATGGAGTGCTGTGATCAGGAATCGTGCATGAAGAATAATAAAACACAAAACATCAGTTCTCTGTCCACTGCAGTGGGATAGCCGTAAATTTGAGGCACTCCACTGAATACTGAACACTATATTCACCAATATTTACCAAATCTTTAAACTTTTACACGTCATGGTTAGGGATTAAAGCAAGACAGAAAGATTTGTGTATGTTTATTAATGATTTAAATATCACTTTTGCACATTACAAACAAAATGGAAAAAAAAAAAAAAAAAAAAACGAAACTAGTTGCTGCTTAAGGTTTCCTTTACTGGGGTACTATAAAAATAGGAATAAAAAAATAAAAATCACTTCTAATATTCTACGTCACTGTAAACCAAAATCTAGGGCTGACAACATTCTGCTTTTTGTATTGTACAATGTTTTTAGTCTTCATTCTACAGAGGGCATATATTTAGCAGAAGCAAAGCTGCAATATTTAGAAAAGCCTTTCATTGACAGAGTAAAGATCATGGCGCTGGGATGTGTTTTTTGCAATTTGATTATACTTTTGTATAGGCATTGTTCTCAGAAAATGATTGTTTTGTTTCGCTCGGGACAATTAACAGCTTAGCTTAGTTTCACTTTGTCCTCAACTTTGAGTTGCATTTCTTTTATTTTTGTTTTTTTTTTCTTACAAAAATGTATTTGTCAACATATTTATAGTGGAAAAATTTGACAAATGGTCAGAATAAAAAAGGTATATTTCAAATGATGAGTTTTAGGGTCCCGAAGTGTAACAATGCGTTGTGAGACGAGTTCCAACATTTCATATCATACCAGTGAGGAACATTTTTTTTTTTTTTTTACACTTTTCTTCATTTCATTACATTCGTGTTTTTTTTTTTTTTTTTACTACAAGTATTAACAATGACTAAGAATGTTAGAGACCAGAAAATTAATGTTTTTTTTATTTTAATTTTTAAGTATGGTTTGACACCTGGTTGGTGCTGTAGTAACATTATGCAAAAAAATGAAAGCTTGCAGTTTTTTTCCCTTTCAATTTGCATTTGATACCTCTCTCTCTCTCTCTCTCTCTCTCTCTCTCTCTATACACACTCATTTGATAAGTGATCATTATATCACATTTTGCATTTTTTTAATGCACATTTGTCTGTCACTTGCATGTTTATGCGTTTTTGCAGCTGAGTCCATATTTATACAGACTCACCACCTGTAATTCCCAGGGGGACTATTATTCACCATCACTATTCTATCCTGCTTAGGATTTATAACTTTTTATATTTATTGTATATGGTTTCACATACTGTTTTTTGTTGTGTGGTTGTACGTTTTTCACGTCTTTATTCTTTTGTTGATCCAATTAGGATAGTTTCACGATTGAGATACTTGTTAAAGAACCCATGAGGATCTTATCACGTTTTTTGTTTGCACATTGTGTCACTGCATATGTCTCCACTTTGATATTTATGCGAATTATGGATTGTGAGTAGCACATCATCAGTTTTTATTGCTGTGTTCTGTATGTTATTGTCTCATGGTGCTGAAAATGCTATGGAATCGTGTGGTGTAAATGTGGTTGAAGGAGAAAGCTGTTTTTGGTGTGGACCAAATTATTACCGGATATCTAGCCAACACACAGAATGCATGAAATATACTGTACACTCATTTGTTACTAGTTCATTACGCGATTTTCTGTTAAAACCCACTTTACACATCCAGCCATACCTCTGTGCCAAGAGAAACACTTCCTAGTCAACTCCAAATGCAGTGGCATAGGTGAGCATTAAACTAAGGAAAATCTGGAGGAACAGTTTCTAACTTCATAGCGTGTTTCTATTTCTCTCTATTTACAGCTGAAATAGGATGTATTATATATATCAACTCCATACATGTGTACAGGCGACGTTGTAAACAGCACAAAAAGCTGTTCCAACTTTTTAAGAGGATATTATAAATGCTGTAAAATATTTTGACTTTTGTAAATACTGAAAATATGAAATTAAACAAAATAGCTTCTTGTCATCTTTAGCATTTATTTTCTATTTTTTAAAAAATGCCAGAATGCTTTCTCTCAGATAACACACCAATACGATTATGAGTGGTCTATTCTCATTCCAGTGTGCAATAAATACTGACCACTTCTATACAACATTCGACTAACCTTCATACAAGTATATTTAAGCGGTGACCAGCCAAGTTGTTTTTATATAGCCACTTGCAACAAATTGCTGAGGCTGGTGAGATCACAAAGCTACAATTTTGTAGGGTTTCAAACTCTTTTTAATGAAAGGGTCAGTCTACCCAAAACCGATGTTTCAGTTAAAGTTGGCACCGGATCAAAAAATGGCTTCTTCGGTCTCAAAGGGTCTACTGCTATGTAATCTGCTAACCAGAGGTCTTGGTACAGCCTTAAATGGCAAACTCAATATCACTTCCACATCTCTCCAGATGTTCTATACGACATCATATTCAGCAACATGGAATTACCAATAGTACCATGAACGAAAAAGGCAGGGAAGCTCATATTGTAAAACTGCAAAAAAAAAAAATTAAATATGGAATTTAGCTACTCACAAATAAAAAATGTACGAGCGCTTGTATACGTATAAATACTGGTCCCACGAGACGATCTGGTCCACTTCCTGGTATCAGACCATGTGGTGATGTCATGAATGTAAGCTCTGCTATGGTGTTAGAAATATGAAGGGCCTTCAAAAATTTCAGGAAATCAGATGTGTAATTTATGCCCCTAGAACGCCTGAATGTGCTACTTGGATGTTAGGCCTCTCCTTGTGGCCAGGCTGTGGAAAAGTCTCACATATATGGTATCGCCATACTCAGCAGGAGTAGCAGAATGGATTTTAGGGTGTAATTCTTAGAATGTCCATGCTCTTTGCCAAAAAGATCTTATAAATTGAAAACTCTGTAAAAATACCTTTTCATTTTCTCACCACATTTTCAAAAAACTAACTTGTTCAAAAGACTCATTATGCCTCATAGAATATACATTGCGGTGTTTTCCTTCCAAAAACGTGGTCATTTTGTGGGCGTCTCCATTGTCCTGGTGCTACAGGGCCTTCAAAACTTGTGATAGGTGTTCAGGATGCTGGATGCATAATTTATGCCCCTAAAATGCCTGAAGGTGTTCCTTGGATGTTGGGCCTCTATGTAACTAGGCTGTAAAAAAAAAAAAAAGTCTTGCACATATGTTGTCTGCACATGCTCCGTTTGGTGCATTTTGATATAAAGATATTTTTTTTCTTGGGAGATGCACAGCGGCAATCAGTGCTGTCCAGAAAGGTCAGGGGTCATCTTAGATTGTGAGCTCCAAGGAGCAGAGCCCTCCTAACCCTCTTGTATTGAACTGAAATGTCTCCTGTTATACTGTAAAGCGCTGAACTGTTGCCGATATAAAAACTATATAATAATGCAGACTCATAGGACAGTCAGAAGAATTAAAACTCCTCCTACAAGATTAACCAGTGCTTGGCTGGACACTGATAGAAGTCACAAAACTGCTATATACTGCTAATGAAAAAAAGGTATTTAGCAGGTTATAGTTACTAAAATAATTGTATTTCCATGTTATGTGTACTGTGGGAGAGCACATATAAATAAATGCCGGATCGTGGGTTTAGTAATACTTTAAATGACCTGCAATTCTGTACAATATTTCTGTTATCACTAAAATAAAATATTTTTTATATTCATATATATTTCACGATAAAACATGCCTGGTCCCTCCCTCTCAAATTGCAGCCTGGTGGAAAAAAAAAAAAGTTTATATGCTGTCTGCTGTTCAATATTTCTAGTTTGTCTCTGAAATATATCTTTTTTATTTTATGATACAAAAAAAAAACCTGCATGGTTTCACACTCTAAAACTGGGGTCTACCAAACCTGACATTCACTGTGCATCAGGTCTGTACAAATTTCTGGCTTTTATCCTTCAAATACTCCACATTCATGATAAAACCCACCAACTCGCCCTCTTAAAATTGGAAACTACTAAAGCTGCTGACATTGTGCATCAAAGCTGTACAATAAATCCGATTTTTGTCTGAAAAAAAATACGCTTAGATTTTTTTTGTGGATAAAACCTGCCAGGTCCATCCCTTGTATATGTTTGCACAGTCTGTACAATATTTCTGGCTGTTTTCTGTGAAATACAAAATGTTATGATAAAATCTGCCTGTTATTTTTCCTCTGAAATGAGAGCCTACTAAACCTGCCAGTTTAAAGTTATGGCCTGCACAATATTTCTGGCTGTTGTCTCTGAAATAATGCACTTTACATTTTATTTTACAATGAAGCCTGGCCTCTCCCTCCTATAATGCAGCCTAATCAAACTAATCATATGCTTCCCATGCCTTGTACTATAGGTTCGGCTATTGTCTCTGAAATATAGCACGCTAAAGGCTCATGTACACTGCAGCTGATAAACTCACATTTATGGGATGTTCTGCATTTTTTTTCAGCAGCCCCTCAACTCTCCCTAATATTTTCCTATGTGTCCATGTACACAACGTCATTTACAGGCATTGGAGTTTACAGTTGTTTTTTTTGAACGCAGAAAATTTGCATTGAGTCGATTTTATCAGCCTTTCAAACACAAAACACTTGTAAAAGCAGCTAAACGCGGCAAATCGTGTTTACAAGCGCTCAAGTTTAAACATTTTTTTTTTACTCTTCCAGTTCAAGGTACTCAGATGGACAAAACACTGAACACAGGATGTTCCTACCAAGCTGGTCACACATTGTAATGACCAATTCACACCTCAGACCTCTCCCACCCTTGGAAACAAAAAGATGTGTTAATGACCAATTCACACCTCAAATTCCTCATGAAGACCCCCTGCCAGGTGACCTTACTATCGGCCTGCTACTGTTTCTCGTTATGTTTATATTTTCAATATTTGGAATGTCGAACTTTGCTTACGTAAAGAAAGAAGCCGGGATAGATGACATGTTCAACTTTGAGACTTTTGGCAACAGCACGATTTGTTTATTTCAGATCACTACCTCTGCTGGCTGGGGTGGCTTGTTATTACCCATCTTAAACCGCCCCCCAGACTGATCCTAAGAAGGAGAACCCAGGAAGTCCAATGCAAGGCGATTGTGGAAACCCCTCTGTAGGAATCTTTTTCTTTGTCAGCTATATCATCTCCTCTCCCATAGTGGTAAACATGTAAATTGCTATAATCCTAGAACATTTTAGTGTTACCACAGAAGAGAGCGCAGATCCTCTGAGGATGACTTTGAAACATTCTATGAAATATGGGAGAAATTTGATCCCGATGCCACCCAATTTATCCAGTTCAGTAAACTCTCAGATTTTGCTGATGCCTTGGAGCATCCATTGAGAGTTCCTAAGCCAAACACTATTGAACGTATTGCCATGTATTTGTCTATGGTGAGTGGTGACAGAATCCATTGTTTAGATATCCTCTTGGCCTTTACTACACGTGTACTTGGAGAGAGCGGGGAGCCAGATATGTTGCGGCAGAAAATGGAAGAGCGCTTTGTAGCTTTCAAAAGTGTCTTATGAGCCCATCACCACTACGCTCAGGCGCAAACAGGAGGACGTATCAGCTGTGGTTATACAGCAGGCCTACAGACGCCATTTAACAAAATTAGGTTTTATTTGTAGAAAACCTTCAACTAAAATGGAAAATGGTGGAACAAATAAGGACAGAAAAGAAGGCTCCCCTTCTACAGCACCCCTTCCATCATATGACAGTGTAACTAAGCCTGAAAAAGGAAAAAACAAGAAATACAAGAAGCTATGAGAGAGAGCAAAAAGACAAAAACTCTGTCAGGGAATCCAAGTGTTGGAAAAAATGTTCATATTTCTCACTTGTAAGCAAAGATTGTTTACAAATTTAATAATGACATCAATGCAGATCAGCTATGGAGACACTTATCTGAAGATCAATACATGTACACTCATTTGTTACTAGTTCATTACTCGATTTACTGTTGAAACCAACTTTAACACTTCCAGCCATACCTCTGTGCCAAGAGAAACGCTTCCAGCCATACCTCTGTGCCAAGAGAAACACTTCCAGCCATACCTCTGTGCCAAGAGAAACCCTTCCAGCCATACCTCTGTGCCAAGAGAAACCCTTCCAGCCATACCTCTGTGCCAAGAGAAACACTTCCAGCCATACCTCTGTGCCAAGAGAAACACTTCCAGCCATACCTCTGTGCCAGTGCCAAGAAACACTTCCAGCCATACCTCTGTGCCAAGAGAAACCCTTCCAGCCATACCTCTGTGCCAAGAGAAACCCTTCCAGCCATACCTCTGTGCCAAGAGAAACCCTTCCAGCCATACCTCTGTGCCAAGAGAAACCCTTCCAGCCATACCTCTGTGCCAAGAGAAACCCTTCCAGCCATACCTCTGTGCCAAGAGAAAACACTTCCAGCCATACCTCTGTGCCAAGAGAAAACACTTCCAGCCATACCTCTGTGCCAAGAGAAAAACACTTCCAGCCATACCTCTGTGCCAAGAGAAAACCCTTCCAGCCATACCTCTGTGCCAAGAGAAAACCCTTCCAGCCATACCTCTGTGCCAAGAGAAAACACTTCCTAGTCAACTCCAAATGCAGTGACATAGGTGAGCATTAAATGAAGGAAAATCTGAAGGAGGAACAGTTTAACTTCATAGCATGTTTCTATTTATTTCTCTCCATTTACAGCTGAAATAGGATGTATTATATATATCAACTCCATACATGTGTACAGGCTACGTTGTAAACAGCACAAAAAAAGCTGTTCAACTTTTTAAGAGGATATTATAAATGCTTTAAAATATTTTATATTGACTTTTTTGTAAATACGGAAAATGACAAATTAAACAAAATAGCTTCTTGTCATCTTTAGCATTTATTTTTTAAAAAATGCCAGAATGCTTTATCTCAGATAATACACCAATAAGATTATGAGTGGTCTATTCTCATTCCAGTGTGCAATAAATACTGACCACTTCTATACAACATTCGACTAACCTTCATACAAGTATATTTAACCACTTGCCGACCAGCCACTGTAGAAATACGGAGGCAGGGCGGCACGGCTGGGCAAAAGCAGGTTTTAAAACGTGCGTTTGCAAAACAGGTAAGGGGTGCTGCCGCCCTACCTGCACCGCCGATCCCGGCCGCGGGTGTCAGTCGCCGGGTCACGGGCCGGTCGTTAACGGCTGTGTCCCGCTGATTAGCGGCAATCACTGAGAGCAGGGCTGCAGTAGCTCTGCTTTCTGTCAGTTCCCTGACAGCTCCTGACACGCTGATCAGGAGGGAAGTGTTTAGCTCTCCGGATCAGCATGTCTCCGTGCAGTACACACCCCCGCCCCCTAGTAAAACACTCCCCTCACACAGTTAACCCTTTCAGTGAATAAAAAAGTTAACCCCTTCCTCCCCAGTGCCATTACAGTGTCAGTGTTTTTTTTTTTTTTGCACTGATCACTGTATTGGTGTCACTGGGGATGTCAGTGACCCCAAGTCAGTTCCCCCCCAGTGTCAGAATGTCCACCGCAGTCCGGCAGTCCTGCCATAAGTCGCTGATCGCCGCCATTATTAGAATAAAAAAAAATTTTTAAAATCCAGTATCTTTCCCGCCATTTGTAAACACTAACTTTCACGTAAACCAATTAATTTACACGTATTGGTTTTTTTGTTTTTTTTTAAGCAAAGACATGTCGCAGAATGCATTTTGGTCAAAATTTTACTAAATTTAATTTACATTTTTTTTACTGGACATGTTTTATAACAAAAAGTCCAAAATATTGGGTTTTTTTTGCTCAAAATTGTCAGCTTTTTTTATAGCGCAAAAAATAAAACACTGCACAGGCGATCAAATACCACCGAAAGAAAGATCTATTTGTGTGAAAAAAAGGACATCAATTTAATTTATGTACCGTATTGCATGACCGCGCAATTGTCCGTTAAACTAGTGCAGCGCAAAAAAAATGGCGTAAATTGCAGTATCTATCCCATAGTTTGTAGACGCTATAACTTTCACACAAAGCAATCAATATACACTTATTGGGATATGTTTTACCACAAACATGGAGCAGAATACATTTTGGCCTAAATTTATAACCAACTTTGAGTTTACTATATATATTTTTTATAGCTGAAAGTAAAAAGTATCGTTTTTTCTTCAAATATTTTGGCCTTTTTTTGTTTATAGCGTGAAAAAATAAAAAGCGCACAGGTGATCAAATACCACCGAAAGAAAGCTCTATTTGTGTGAACAAAAGGACGTAAATTTCATTTGGGCGCAGCATTGCATGACCGTGCAATTATCAGTTGAATTAGTGCAGCGCCGAGTAGCAAAAAGAGGCGTGGTCATTAAGGGGGGTAAATCCTCAGGAGGGGGAGTGGTTAAGCGGTGACAAGCCAAGTTGTTTTTCTATAGCCACTTGCAACAAATTGCTGAGGCTGGTGAGATCACAAAGCTACAATTTTGTAGGGTTTCAAACTTCATTTTTAATGAAAGGGTCAGTCTACCCAAAACCGATGTTTCAGTTAAAGTTGGCTCCGGATCAAACAATGGCATCTTCGGTCTCTAATGCAGGCCATAGATGGGTCGAAAATCGGCCGATTTTTCTTTTAAAAAAACGAACAATCGGTCGTTCAAGTGGCCGACGTTACCACCAATGGTAAAAAAAAAATCGGCCGATTTTCATCCTTTCTACAGCCGGCAAAAAGTGTCCCTGCAGAGAGCTCTGCTATTTCTGACAGTTCTCTGACAGTTCCTTGACATTTACAGCGGTTGCAACATTGTATCTATTTGTTTCCATTTAGGATACAGATGTTTTTATTCGGAAACAAATAGATACAATGTTGCAACCGCTGTAAATGTCAAGGAACTGTCAGAGAACTGTCAAGGAACTGTCAGAGAACTGTCAAAGAAATAGCGGAGCTCTCTGCAGAGACACTTTTTGCTGGACTGGAATTCCTCTTATTTTCATCCTACTTATTCTTCTTTTTCATCCTCATCCTCTTCTTCATCCTCATCCTCTTCTTCATCATCCTCATCTTCTTCATCCTCATCTTCTTCATCCTCATCCTCTTCATCATCCTCATCATCTTCTTCATCCTCATCATCTTCTTCATCCTCATCATCTTCTTCATCCTCATCCTCTTCTTCTTCATCCTCATCCTCTTCTTCTTCATCCTCATCCTCTTCTTCATCCTCTTCTTCTTCATCTCTTCTTCTTTCATCCTCTTCTTCTTCATCCTCTTCTTCTTTTCTTCTTCATCTTCTTCATCCTCTTCTTCTTCATCCTCATCTTATTCATCCTCTCTTCTTCGTCATCCTCTTCTTCGTCATCCTCATCCTCTTCTTATTCATCCTCATCCTCTTCATCCTCGTCTTCTTCATCCTCATCCTCTTCTTCTTCATCATCCTCATCTTCATCCTCTTCTTCATCATCCTCATCTTCTTCATCATCATCCTCTTCTTCGTCCTCATCCTCATCTTCTTCATCCTTTTCTTCTTCATCATCCTCTTTTTCTTCATCATCCTCATCCTCTTCTTCCTCATCATCCTCTTCTTCCTCATCATCCTCTTCTTCATCATCTTCATCATCCTCTTCTTCATCATCCTCTTCATCCTCATCCTTTTCTTCTTCATCCTCTTCTTCTTCATCCTCATCATCTTCTTCATCCTCATCTTCTTCTTATTATTCGTCCTCATCCTCTTCTTCGTCCTCATCCTTTTCTTCATCCTCATCTTCGTCCTCATCATCATCCTCTTCTTCATCTTCATCCTCTTCTTCGTCCTCATCCTTTTCTTCTTCTTCGTCCTCATCCTCTTCTTCGTCCTCATCCTCTTCTTCGTCCTCATCTTCTTCTTCGTCCTCATCCTCTTCTTCTTCATCCTCATCTTCTTCTTCTTTATCCTCATCTTCATCTTCTTTATCCTCATCCTCTTCTTCATCCTCATCTTCTTCTTCTTCATCCTCTTCTTCATCCTCTTCCTCTTCTTCTTTTTGTCTTCCTCTTGCAGGTCACTGCTCATGCGCAGATTTTTTATCGGTAAAAAAATCGGCCGATTAGCCCATTATTGCCGCGAAAATCGTCCGATTTTTTTCCAACTTTACCAAAAAAAAAAAAAACGGCCAAAATCCCGAAAAACGGCCGAACAAATAGCCCACTAATAACGATCCGAAAATCGGCCGATTTTATTTTCGGCCGAAAAATCGGCCGATTTTCGACCCATCTATGGCCTGCATAAGTGTCTGCTGCTATGTAATCTGCTAACCAGAGGTCTGGGTACAGCCTTAATGGCAAACTCAGTATCACTTCCACACATCTCTCCAGATGTTCTATATGACATCATATTCAGCAACGTGGAATTACCAATAGTACCATGAACGAAAAAGGCAGGGAAGCTCATTGTAAAACCGTTAAAAAAAAAAAAAAATTTAAATATGCAATTTTGCCACTCAAAAATAAAAAACATGTACGAGCGCTTGCATACATATAAATACTGGTCCACTTCCTGGTATCAGACCGCGTGGTGATGTCACGAATGTAAGCTCAGCTATGGTGTAAGAAATATGAAGGGCCTTCAAAAAAATGATAGGCTGTCAGGAAATCAGATGTGTAATTTATGCCCCTAGAACGCCTGAACGTGCTACTTGGATGTTAGGCCTCTCTATGTGGCCAGGCTGTGGAAGTCTCATATATGGTATCGCCATACTCAGGAGTAGCAGAATGGATTTTGGGGTGTAATTCTTAGAATGTCCATGCTCTTTGCCAGAAAGATCTTATAAATTGAAAACTGTGTAAAAATACCTTTTCATTTTCAAAAAACTAACTTGTTCAAAAAACTCATTATGCCTCATAGAATATACATTGCGGTGTTTGCCTTCCAAAACGTGGTCATTTTGTGGGTGTCTCCATTGTCCTGGTGCTACAGAGCCTTCAAACTTGTGATAGGTGGTCAGGATGCTGGATGTGTAATTTATGCCCCTAAAATGCCTGAAGGTGTTCCTTGGATGTTGGGCCTCTCTATGTAACTAGGCTGTAAAAATAAAGTCTTGCACATATGTTGTCTGCATATGCTCCGTTTGGTGTGTTTTGCTATAAAAGTTATTTTTTTTCTTGGGAGTTGCACAGCGGCAATCAGTGCTGTCCAGAAAGAAGGTCAGGGGTCATCTTAGATTGTAAGCTCCAAGGAGCAGGGCCCTCCTAACCCTCTTGTATTGAACTGAATTGTCTCCTGTTATACTGTAAAGCGCTGAACTGTTGCCGATATAAAAACTATAATAATAATAATAATAATAATAATAATAAATAATAATAATGCAGACTCAAAGGACAGTCAGGAGAATCAAAACTCCTCCTACAAGATTAACCAGTGCTCGGCTGGACACTGATAGAAATCACAAAACTGCTATATACTGCTGATGAAAGAAAAAAAAAAAAAGTATTTAGCAGTTTATAGTTACTAAAATAATTGTATTTCCATGTTATGTTTACTGTGGGAGAGCACATAATAAATGCAGGGTCGTGGGTTTAGTAACACTTTAAATAACCTGCAATTGTGTACAATATTTCTGTTATCACTAAAATATATATATTTTTTTATATTCATATATTTCACGATAAAAACATGCCTGGTCCCTCCTCAAATTGCAGACTGGTGAAAAAAAAAAAAAAAAAAAAGTTTATATGCTGTCTGCTGTTCAATATTTCTAGTTTGTCTCTGAAATAATATATCTTTTTTTATTTTATGATACAAAAAACCTGCATAGTTTCACACTAAAACTGGGGCCTACCAAACCTCCTGACATTCACTGTGCATCAGGTCTGTACGAATTTCTGGCTTTTATCCTTCAAATACTCCTCATTCATTATAAAACCCACCAACTCTCCCTCTTAAAAATCGGAAACTACTAAAGCTGCTTCATCAAAGCTTTACAATAAATCTGATTTTTGTCAGAAAAAAAAATAGGCTTGCATTTTTTTTTTGGTGGATAAAACCTGCCAGGCCCAACCCCCGTATGTTTGCACAGTGTATAGAGTCTGTACAATATTTCTGGCTGTATTCTGTGAAATACAAAATCTTATGTTATGATAAAATCTGCCTGTTATTTTTCCTCTGAAATCAGGGCCTACTAACACTGCCAGTTTTATGTGATGGTCTGCACAATATTTCTGGCTGTTGTCTCTGAAATAATGCACTTTACATTTTATATCACGACAAAGCCTGGCCTCTCCCTCCTATAATGCAGCCTAATCAAATCATATGCTTCCCATCCCTTGTACTATAGGTTCGGCTATTGTCTCTGAAATATAGCACGCTAAAGGCTCATGTACACTGCAGCTACTAAAAGCACGTTTATGAGATGTTCTGCATTTTTTTCAGCAGCCCCTGAACTCTCCCTAATGGTTTTCCAATGTGTCCGTGTACACCGCTCCGTTTACAGGCATTGGAGTTTACAGTTGTTTTTTTGAACGCAGAAAACTTTCGTTCAGCAGTCAATTTTATCAGCGTTTCAAACGCAAAACGCTTGTAAAAGCAGCTAAACACGGCAATTCGTGTTTACAAGCGCTCAAGGTTGAAATTTTTTTTTTTTAACTCTTCCAGTTCCTGATGCTATCCAAAGCCTTTTTTTCCATCATGAAAGATGCATGCAAAGCATTTTCAAGGTACTCAGATGGACAAAACACTGAGCACAGGATGTTCCCACCAAGCTCAGCACACATTGTAATGACCGTTTCACACCTCAGACCTCTCCCACCCTTGGAAACAAGATATGTTAATGACCATTCACACCTCAAATTCCTCATTAAGACCCCTGCCAGGTGCCCTTGATGACTCTGGCCACCAGACACCTTTCCCACCCTTGGAAACAAAAGAAATGTTAATGAGCAACTCACACCTAAGCTAATCTCCACACATACTGCTGTCTCTGCTTCTACTCTGTATTTCTCTGAAACAGTCTGAAATAGTTCATAATTTACCACTTTTCAGTACATTCTGAGCATTTGGAAGGTTCCAGTAGTCAGTTTCCAGAAGTTCAGAAGTGTCCCGTGTACATGGGGCCTAACTTTTATTTTAAAGTGTCTCATCTGTGAAACGCGGGTTTGTTAGACATGCATTTCTGCAATTCTGTCTCAGTGTTACAATACAATTTTCAGACCGACTATTTCTTTGCGAGGGCAAACATTCAACATCAGCCGGGGAGCAAATACGCATTTAATTCACTATATATGAAATGCCTCCAAAAATGTAATGTCCTGATGGGTCAGAAATCAAAATCTTCAAGTCACCTCCCAACTATGTGATATAAAAGATTGGTGTTTTCCCATGTTATCCACATAAAAGGTCCCATAAAAAAAAAAAAAAAAAAAAGAGAACCTTCATGTCTTTATATTTGTTTTCGTATTGGTACACATTCACGACAATGCGAAGCTCCCAAAGCCCTTTCTTTGACCATCCCCCATGATCCCTTGGTGCCATAGATTTCATTAGGATTTGGATTAACGTTTGCAATTTTTTTGGACCTTGCAAGGAGTCTGATGGATGGCCTATGGACCGAACACAGACCAATTCGTTCATCTCCACTAGTGCAACGGAAAGATTTTGGAGATTGAACTTTGGATTCAACTTCAGAATTTGAATTGAAACTTTTGAAGACTGTCAAAAAAATAAAAAATCTACAAAAACATCACTGGTATCCAGACAAAAAAAACACCTCTTCGTCAGCCTAACACAGTGATCTCAGAACTGCGGCTCTTTGCTTGCCGATCTGGCCCTCTAGGTACTTTTCCTCTCCCTGACACCAAAGAGGCTCCATTTCTTACACTGGCACCAACAGTGGGGAACCATTCCTCTCTCTGACACCAACGGGGCATATTTCCTTCCACTGACACCAATGATGGGGCACAAATCCTCCCACTAATAAACAATTAGGCACTATCCCTACAACTAACGCCAACGGTGGGGAACTGATCCTCCCACTGACTCCAAACGGTGGGGAACTGATCCTCCCACTGACGCCAAACGGTGGGGAACTGATCCTCCCACTGACGCCAAACGGTGGGGAACTGATCCTCCCACTGACGCCAAACGGTGGGGAACTGATCCTCCCACTGACGCCAAACGGTGGAGAACTGATCCTCCCACTGACGCCAAACGGTGGGGAACTGATCCTCCCACTGACGCCAAACGGTGGGGAACTGATCCTCCCACTGACGCCAAACGGTGGGGAACTGATCCTCCCACTGACGCCAAACGGTGGGGAACTGATCCTCCCACTGACGCCAATGATGGGACACTATTCCTCCCACTGATACCAATGATGGGGCACTATTCCTCCCACTGACACCAATGATGGGACACTATTCCTCCCACTGATACCAATGATGGGGCACTATTCCTCACACTGACACCAATGATGGGGCACTATTCCTTCCACTGTGTAGTGCCTTTTGAAATTATTTATCAAAAACATAACTTTCTTTCAACAGCAAACCAGCCTAGCCGCCTGTTAAGGGTTAACTCTTTTTGGTTGAAATTCAAAGGACCCTCTAGTAAAGACATGCAGATAATGGGTGAAGGGAACTTTTTCCAGAGACAATAGACTGTTTGACTATCTACAGGTGGCCTAAGACCGACAATTCTGAGTAATTTAAACTGGCGACCATGAGACTAACTAAAAAGTGCATATGTCAACAAATACTGTTTGTATATTGGGGTCGGGGAGAATGCATATACAAAAGTTAATTAGACCGTCAAATAAGATGTTAGACCTCTAAACATTGAATCACCACACCAACAAAAGAACAATGATGAGACGGAAACCTAACTGGCTGAAGGTTCACCCAAAACCTTGGAGAGTGTGATGAACAAACAAACTTCTCGAACTGTCACAATATACTATTATCCACTAAGGTTACAAGTATGACTGGTTGTGTACCCTGACTCCTACACAATGGACAGGTAAACAGAGGGTCTTTCCTACTCATGGGAATTTTTTTTTTCTAAAACAAAAAGGTTAAACTTAGGACATAGAAAGCTAAGAACTGGATATATCTACCCACAGAGACATTATCAAAAAGCATATTATCAATGGGATGTTATAAAGAGTATGTTTCACACACAAAAATATATTCAGCAGTGTTGAGGATGGTATACCACTAAATTGAGTATGAAATGATGAAAAGAAAGATATATTGTGAATTAGCATCAGTTGTATGTTGTATCAGAAAACAAGTGCTTTCACACAAGTTTGTATCTCAGGGAAATGAATAACTGAATATACATATATCTTTAATAGTCCTATCCAGAACATTATAGGTATAATCAAATATATATTTGGATGAGACGTATATTTAATACCTGAAATCACCTTGAATTCCACCTGAGGTGTGAGTCATCATCAATACTCAAATTGTTCTATGGTACATGACTGCCATCTGGCGGACAGGTGAGAGATAGCTTAGGTACATACACTTCTCGACCGGCCAATCAAAAGCCTGTTGGGAGGGTCTCTTAGAACAATAGTTTAGATGGTATAAAAAGCCATGCACCACATTTAAAAAAAAAAACCTGGAAAAGAAAAACTCACTAAAAAAAAAAAAACCCCTCACTGAAAACTGACTAGGCTGAAATCCATCTCTGCTGAATAACCCCTCTTTCATCCTTTCAAACTGTTTAAACTTTCTACTAAACTTCTAAACCTCTGAATCTCTACTATACTACATATCCATCACTTGTCCCTGTGGCCATCATTCTGAAGGCGTTCCATTGCCAGCTGGATCCACTGGGAAGGTGTCATAGTCCAAATTCTGGTGTGTGGTGAGACTGTCCATCTAATTTTGTATTGCATATTTTTCCTCTTGTTGTTTAGAGTGATAAGAATTACCTTAGAGTGATAACAACTGCATTGGTGTGTTCACACATATATAGAGAGAGATCCTGTATTACTGTTAGATATTGTTGGTGTCATATTGCAAATTTTTCATATTTCATAAATTATTAATTTTTATTAGTTAGAGTATAATTTATCAGGGAATATTTTCTCCCATTCCTATGGCCACGTTATGTGAGAAAATGACCTCTGAGATACTCTAAATTATCAGTTATTACTAAATTTAAATTTTAATCTTTATCATCATTAGAAAAATTGTTATCTTGTTTTTCATTATTTAGAAACATTGTATCGTGTATGATATTGGTATAGTATATCTTTGATTGTGTGTACCAGTATTCATTCATCACCAGTCTTTTGCGTTTTGTGTTTATATATATATAATTTTTGTACATAAATACATTTTTATATTTATCTATTATAAGGCAAATTTTGTGTGTATGGTACGAAATCATACTGGCTAAAAGGATTCAAGGTCTAATAAGTGGTGATCAAATTATCAAGGTGTCCAAATTATTGGTTCATTAAATATTTGCCGTATTTTAACGGCTGGAGGCACTGTAATATTTCATCTAAGGGAAAGGGACACCGCCCTTCATAAGTAGAATAAATCCTTACATAAACCACCACAACTGACACCAATGATGGGACATTATTCCTTCTACTGACACCAATGATGGGACATTATTCCTTCTACTGACACCAATGATGGGGCACTATTCCTCACACTGATACCAATGATGGGGCACTATTCCTCCCACTGACACCAATGATGGGGCACTATTCCTCCCCACTGATACAATAATGGGGCACTATTACTCCCACTGACACCAACGATGGGGCACTATTCCCCCCACTGACACCAACAATGGGACACTATTCCTCCCTGTAATAAATCTAAATTATGATTCGGCACTTATATTGATGGCAAGCTTGCAAAATATTTGGTTTTTATGATTAGTCATAATTAATATTAATATGTGTAAGTGGTCTATTGACAAATGGTAGTATTAGTATTCAATTAAACTGAGACTGAAAAAGATATGAATAAGTCAAGCTGAGACAGTAAAATAAGACAGAAGTAAGCTCAATCAGTTGAAGGCTGAGTATACTATATTTAGGCTGGTAGTTATGTCGAGGTTATTAGAAGTGACTTACTATTACATTATGTATTTTAATAGTATTTGTGTGTATTTAGTATACGTCTCTCTAACATTGATACATATATAGTTTAGTGATTATACATTGATATGTTCTTAAGCTATACTATTCTTTAAATATATAGCTGAGGGTTACGTCATTAGTACATCAGCATACATATGTTCCTGTCCATCAAACATCATATGTATAGCATCCCTTCCTTATATGAAATGGCTTTGCTAAGCAGTAATAATTTCCATAGAAGGTATTAAGATCACTAACTATGATGTACATTTGCCTCATAAAAGACCATCAGATAACGGACAAGGAGGAACGCTCACTCGGTCACACTCACACACTAATATTGACACTTTGACATACACGTACACACACGGATGAGATGCTGGAACAGGTGCTGCAAGACAAGAGATCATCATTAACGTCACGTCCGGCTTTTTCTTTCTCGGACTCTGTGTTGGAGAAGGACATGAGAATCGCACATGGCAAGGACAGCCATGACAGATAATGGTGACTTTGTTTTAAACGTTTGCTTGTCATTTTTACAGTCGTATTATCTACATGGAACTGTTCATAATACGTTTTACATTGTTATTTTACACCATTGTGTGATAGAATAAAATCACACTTCATTTTTTATTTCAATGGCTCTTTCATTCATAATCGCCTCAAGACACTAGAAGAAGTATTTATATGTGTCAAAAATCCAACATTTTGGCGAGCCAGCCACCGCCGAAGTTTTTTCTACGGTTTTTTCCCATACCTTGCTAAGGGGGAAAAACGCACAATTCTGTGATTGTCAAGTCTTGGGAAAAACATGGTGAAAAGAACCTAGAAGAAAAGGCGATTAAACAGACGTGGACGAGAGGTCCAGTGACTGAGCCGGGTCAAACGAGAAAAATCTTCTGATTACGGTGAGTAACAATTATGGAGTTTATTGATGACTTAGTAAATGAAAGCAAGCTAGAGTTTAAAGAGGTTTCTTTATATCCTGAAGACAGTCAGCTATGGCACTATATGTATAATGAATGTTTACAGGCCAATATTCAGATAGATAAATCTAGATTTACTGTGCGCAGACAGCGTAAAAAGATATCTAACATCTTAAATTTAGTACGAATATTCAACAAAATGATTTTGAATGTTGATTTATCTGTTAAAAAAGCTTGTTACATTAAAACAGACAGAATGTAACACTGTACAGAATACAGAAAAGCATGAAAATTTGTCTCAAGATGCTCTTAGTTGCCCAAACTGTGACATTTTTTGTGATTACATAGAGAATCTTGAGGAATAAATTGATTCAAAGACAAATCTTTTGTTAAGACTGCAGAATGACAGTAAACAGGTTGCCATGATAAACACAGATGACAAACAGAGTGATTCAAAATCAGAGCCACGGCTGTCCGATATCTCTGAAAGTTCGGATATTGACTCTGATGACGAAACACAAAGTAAACATAAAGAATTGTTATGTAAAACTGCAAAACTTAAGTTGCAAATACATAATCAATTAATGAAAGTTTTAAAAGACATCCCTGCTTATGATTCAGATAAAGATATCTACAGCAACATGGAAATGTATGAAATGCATGTCAAATGCCATCAGATTTCAAATCATGACATAAAAATTATTTATTTCCATTGTGGCTCCCAATTAAATTTATGTCTCAAATTAAAAATTCTGTTATTAACGATAAAGATCAGAAAAAACAGTGACGCGACAGACAGACTGCGACAATTGCTGTTATGTTCAACAGGTGAAGACGTACCTTCTGTAGAAATGCTAGACTTACTTCAGACCACTGCTGACGAAGACCCTTTTGAGTTTAAAAATAAGTTTTCCAAAGCATATAAAATTATATTTGGAATAGAAAATGAGGAAGACTCAGCTATGATCAAAGCTTTTTGTAAAGAAATTCACAGACCCAGTTGTCATAGCAGAGGAAAAACAAAATTTGAATGACATAGTAAGTTTCATTGACAAAATCCAGAGAAAATTGAAAAACAGCAATCTCACTTATGAGGTAGCTGTGCTTCAAAGTGACAACAACAGTCAGACTACAGTTATGCCAGGAACTACAGGTCCCAGTAAGAATGACGACAGATGCAAGCAAGCGAGTCATAAAGAGTATACCACATGCTTTCACTGTCATAAACAAGGTCATATCAGACGGCATTGTTGGAAGTTTAAACTTGACTCACAAATAAAGAAAATGGAAATAAAAAGTGAAAAAGCAGCTTTTGTACAACCTGCTTTGTTGTGTAATGATAAAAGTTTAACTGAATTGCCTTATGCCTCATCAGTTAAACAGATTCATACTTTGACTAGAAACAACTGTTCTGACAACAGGGTGAGAAGGGCTGTCATCTGACAACATGGCGAGAAGGGTTGTCACTGACACAAATGGTTTATTACCAGTTCCAAAAATAGAATCACGTCCACATTCATCCCCGATATCGTTAGAATTTGTCGCTCCAATTGTATTGGATGACAATGGAAGGCCTTTTATACAAGGATTACTAAATGGTAAAAAGATTAAATTTTTGATTGACAGCGGATCTGAGATTAGCCTTACCAGAGAAAACATACCTGTGAAACCACATTCACACCATGTGTAATATAAAAGGTTTTAAATAATACAGGTCATTCCACTGCTAGACAGGTGCCTAATGTAACATTTGAAGTACCTGGGCTAGTGAAAACTAACATTGATATTTGGTATAGTAATGCCACCAAAAATATTCTTGGCATTGATTTTATCAATAAGCAAAAGTGGATTATTGATATTATGACCAAAGTTATTTGGAGGAATCCATCTAGGCCCAAATCAATGTTAATGGATCCTTCTATATACAGTGATGTTGGTTTCAACTCTAAAATGTCTACAGCACAAAAATGGCCTGATACTGATGGTAATTTGTGCTTTAAAAGAATTGGTACAACGTTTTCCAAGTTTGTGGTCAAAATTTAAAAATGACATAGGAACTTTGAAAGATACAGAATTGAATATTGAGGGAAAAGATCCTATACCCCTTAATCAGTATGAGTTACCACAAGAATCAATAGGACCACTTTCTGCCATTATTCAAGAGTTTGTACAACTTGGCATTTTAAGAAAAACACAATCAGTGGTAAATAACTGTATTTGGCCTATCAAAAATGCTGACAATTCATATTCTTTGTCAGTTGATTTCAGGACACTGAATAAACATATCACAAATAACAAAGCAGTTGTTCCTGATCATTCTAATATCAAGTTACATTTAAAGGCCGAATCCAAAGTGTTTTCTGTTTTGGAAATCGATAACAGTCATTTTTTCGATCCCCTTAGCTAAAAGTTGTCAATACAAGCTAGCTTTCAAGTTTCAGAAAGAGACTTATGCATTCACTCGCGATTAGTAGCCGATTTAGACATCAGTGATGGTGTAGTCCATGAATCCATAGAAAAAATTCTATAACAATTTTCAAGGCCAGAATGCATTTTTCAGCATGTAAATACAATTATGCTAAGTACGCAGAATGTTAACGAACATATTACTCTTTTGTCTGAGTTATTTATGTTGTTACAGGATGCAGGCCTAAAATTAAACCCGGAAAGAGTTTCAGCTGATGAAAAGTCAGGTGAAATGCTTTCCACATGCAGATTAGTCAAGGAAAGAGACAATTATTACAAGAAACAGTCAGAGCAATCACTGCCTTTCCAGTTCCTACAACACATAAAGCATTGCAACAATTTTTGAAAAACCTAAATCATTGCAAAGAGTTTATACATGGTTTCGCAGAGAAAGTTAAGCCATTACATCATCTTTGAAGAGTAAAAATAATTTAGTTGACCAATGGGGTCCAAATGAGAATAATGCTTTAAAAGTGTTGAAAAAGGATTTGCAGAATGCGCCAGCATTAGGTACAATTGAGGTTTGTTTCCAATGCTCCTTTTTGTTGTGAAAACTCATGTATCTGATAAATTATTCAATTTCAGTAACACTTTGTCTCAATTAAAAGAAGGTAATGAAGAGACTAATTAGTTACTTCTCCAGAAATTTATCACCATTGGAAAGAACTTTTACATCAGAGGTACAACAACTGTTGAGTTTCTTTTATGCAATCAAAGCTTCAGAAAGCACAGTGAAGTCGCATAGTATCATATTTACAGTCTCCTGACAGTTCACTAAGAAGAAATTCTTGAGGAAGATACATTCAGAGAATGTGGTGAAAGGTATCCTCAGTGGATAAGAGCACTGTTAGCCAAACACATTGTGATAGGTACAGCTGTATCAGACAAGTCTCTACCTCACATTCACAGCAACACATGTATTACTGAAAACACTCCAACACCAAAATAATGACATCAGCACAGAAAACAGCTACGCATATTTCTAGTATTATAGGGGATGAGAACAAAGGCATAAACCTTTGTCACCTCTGGGATGATACAAAACCTTTCTTTGTTTAGTAAAACGGGGTTTTGCGGTCATGACCTATGATGAAATATTGCGTCCTGTCATACCTAAATATCACACTACTTTTGTTTTTCTAGTTTAGGTAATTTTAGACAGGATTAGGACAGTATTTTGATTGATATATAGAAGTTTTCTGTAAAAAGGAAATAGGAAGTAATGATACTTCACAATATGTGTTCCAAACTCATAAACTGATTGTTCCATAATCTTTCATATTTGTTGAAAAAGGTGCAAGAATAATGCAATGTTTGTGTCAAAGTAATGATACTGCATTTCTTTACAGAAATGACATCTAAAATCAAATATAAAGCTTAACAATCTCCTACAAGCCAACGTGAAGGAATTTGGACGTTAAAGAAGAGATCTTCATATGGGAAGAAGATTGAACAAGAGCTTAATACTTCACACTTGTGACTGATTTATACACGTTCAACAAAAATTGTTTCTACTTTACAGAACTTAAAGAAGATATTGTATAGACATTGCATGAAGAAAAGATTCATCAAGAGGAAATCTATTTACTATTAGTGATAACATAATTTATTATTGAAAATATTGTTATAGGTCACATATACATTTTTATGATCCTTCTATTCCGATACTTACATCCATATTAGGATAATATTAATATTATATTTTTCATTTTTTACATATTCATATACGGAATATTTTTTGGTTAAAACTTCATAGAGTTATTCCAGTTTATAGAAATTCTTTTGTTAAAAGATTAAGAAACATATTACTCTTATAGGAGTAATAGAAACTTATGACACATTTTAGAATGGAAAGTATTATATTCCGGAGAGTTAACATATTATACAAATATGGAAATATACTACATTAATTATTATTACATCATTTAATTATTATTATTCTTATTATTACTATTATCATATATCAATTAACATTATGATTAAGAATTTTTAGGAAGAGAAACTGAAGATAAGGTATAGAGTTTTGAAGGAAAGTTATTTTTGATTGGTCCAGTTATGAAGAATATGTACGATCATTTGGTATAAGACTGTGTGTATGGGCCATGAATGAAGTGTGCATTGATTGAACATTAATTTTAGACTAATCATAAAAAGGGGGATTTGTTAATAAATCTAAATTATGATTCGTGGCACTTATATTGATGGCAAGCTTGCAAAATATTTGGTTTTATGATTAGTCATAATTAATATTAATGTGTGAATGGTCTTTTGACAAATGGTATTTATTACAATTCTTCAATTATAGCTGAGACCAAAGAATATACAAGTTAAGCTGAGACAGTAAATATGGGTAAGTTAGCTGAGACAGCTAAACCAGTTGAAGGCTGAGTATACTATATTTAGGCTGGTAGATATGTCAAGGTTATTAGAAGTGACTTACTATTACAATATGTATTTTAATAGTATCTGTGTGTATTTAGTATACGTTTCTAACATTGATACATATATAAGTTTAGTGATTATACATTGATATGTTCTTAAGCTATATTATTCTTTAAATATATACCTGAGGTTTCCATACATATGTTCCTGTCCATCAAAAACATTATGTGAGTTGTCGTCTACCCCTCCCTTCTATGCCATACAAGGTATTAAATCACTAACTATGACGCCAATTTTGCCTCATAAAAGATCATGAGACAAACGGACAAGTGGACACTCACACACACAACGCTAATACTGACAACTCTTCAATACATAACACACACATACATACATGACTGAGAAGCTGCAACAGGTGCATGCTGCTAGATCATCATTTCCGTCTACTTCCGGCTTCTTCAACAAAGTCATGAAAAGACAAGGAGAACATTGAAGGACAGAACAGCACATGGCCGTGCTTCAATACCTAAATATGGTGACTTTATCTTTACACTTTTGCTTGTTATTTCTACAGTAGTTTTTTTATCTCCATGGAACTGTTCATAATACGCTTTACATTGTTATTTTACTATACACCATTGTGTGATAGAATAAAAATCACACTTCATTTTTTTATTTCAATGGCTCTTTCATTCATAATCGCCTCAAGACACTAGAAGAAGTATTATATGTGTCTAAAATCCAACAGTCAGGATCGTGGAAATGGAGGAGCTGATCTCAGTGCAAAGGCAAAGGAACACCCCGAGAGATTTCAGGAAGACTTGGGCTTGTTGGACTCACTTCCAAACTACTAATACTTATCGTGGTTCAATGAAGGATAGGTATGAACAAGAAGAGATTTGGAGATACGGAAAACCTTTAAAGCTTCCACCTCAGGAATAGCTCCATAAATGGAGTCTAATCGAACTGTATCCTTAATTAAAGATAGAATCTGTGTCAGTTTTGGCCGTTGCTCATTGATGTGACTGGTTTGGTTGTACTTACTTAATCATAAACCCCAGCCTCCCCCCCCCTATTTTTTTTTTTTTCTCTTCCTTCCCCTCTTCCCTATATATTTGTATTTTTGTGCTCCCCCCAATATGATATTACTTTTTATATTCCTCTTCCATTTACGTGCTCTTTTCTTTCTCTCACACCTTTTTCATACTCTATTTAATCATATATTTCATAAGGAACAGAGTATTCATACATAGTACAGGTGTGACGGTTATCTACAAAACTAACCTACATTTTTCGGATACGGATACATTGGACGTATATACCTTGAAATGACACTTTTGTCTTACTCTTCACAGTCCTGTTATCCGAGATCTCCCTACACAGTGGACTAGTGTGCAGCGTACTTCTCTAAATCACATACTCGTTATCATTATTTCTACTGTTACATATTATGCATCTGCTTTATTGTAGGACTTTGTTTCAGGATGATCTACAATTTAATTAAATGTCTTGGTCCCATCTGCGTTACGGGAGAACATGTAAAGAGGTACATTCGCGGACTGCGATCCGTATCTGTATATGAAAAAAAAAAAATTCAAAACAGTAACAATAAACATTATTAACGTCCATTTATAACTCTGCCCCAAATTACTTCACCAATAGTGTCTCCAAAAATCCACTCCCAAACCGTCCTCCACATCCGCTCCTCACACAACCTTCCTGCTCTCTCGCTCCACTTGTCTCCCTCCTCCCATGCACATCTCCAGGTCTTCTCTCAGAGCTGTCCCCCAGCCTTCTGGAATGCTTCCTACCCCAATTTATCAAGGACTATCGCCTACCTTCCTGCTCACTTTTTAGGCCGACTCTCTGGAAATCCTCTCTCTTCAGGGGAAGCCTTTCCGGCCCTCAAGCTAAATAAATTGAATCTTTCTACTCTTCCAACCAGTCCATCCCCCACAGTTACTAACCTTTTTGTAACCTCAAAGCCCCTCCCTCCGAGATTTGTAAGCTCCGAGGAGCAGGGCCTTCCCTACACCCTCTTGTAATAGTTTTTGAACTGTATGTGTTGCTGTATTGTGTTTCCCGTTTATATTGTAAAGTGCCTGAGGCAAACTGTTGGCGCCTAATATAAATCCTGTATATTAATTATAATTGTCAGCACTGGGGTTATGCTATGCGTGTTGAGGTTTTGAGCTTTGCATATCATTGTACCATGTTAGTTTTACACAACTGATTACAGTCCCCTCGCCTGCACATAGGTTTTTGCTAAAAAGGATGTCCTAAACATACATTATCCCGTATTTTTATAAAAGTTAAAATATATGGTGATTATTGGCAACATAAATGATTTCATATGTGGGGTACTTCAGCACAGTTAAATATATATAGTACAGATCACAAACCCAAAATTTTTTTACACGATAGTCAAGCAAAA
>CATNWA010002177.1:0-16908 GCA_951230385.1 Staurois parvus
TCAGCTTTACAGCCAATCAGCCCTTTTATCCTTGATCCATAGAAAAATACAGACAAATATTTAGATAGATCCAAACCAGGCATCCGCTTTTACCACAGAGAAAACTCAGACCAAATAATGTGCCAGAGAAGTAATCCACTCTGGCCAGAGCACAACACATGTAAAAAACACACAATACTGACAAGAACATTAGATGACACACGCTCAACATGTTTTTGGCTCACATATTTTTCATTGCTTATTCACAATCAAAGTAAAAAACTTAAGACCGACAAAAACACTAACTGTGTACTCTAAACAGTATATGTTACTCCTGGCCCCTTCTCTGCATTGCCTATGCTGTGCATTAAACTCCTCTCTTTTCTTTCTATAGTCTATGTTACACTGTACATTATACTTTTGACCCATTCCCAGTATAGTGTAATGTTGTACGTTGTACTCCTGACCTTTTTTCTGTATGGTTTTATTGTACATTAAAAAGCAATGATTCACATTACACTTCTGACCTCTTCTCAGCATATTCTGATTCTTTGATATGAAGGGCTTATGGAGCTTCTATACTGTTCGCAAGTACGTCTCTTAAGGCCCTCTTGGCTGATCCCTCTCCTAGGTCGATCGCTGTGTAAAGAGATCGCTTCTTAGAGTTCGAAAACGAAGAGTTGGAACTCTGCACTGCTGTCCCGTCGGTGTGTGCCCAGTCTCGACTGTAAAATGGGGAAGAAGGTATACCCCTTTACGGAGGATAGACAGCAGGACCTTTTTGCCCGGAGTATCAGCTTTACAGCCAATCAGCCCTTTTATCCTTGATCCATAGAAAAAATATAGACAGACAAATATTTAGATAGATCCAAACCAGGCATCCGCTTTTACCACAGAGAAAACTCAGACCAAATAATGTGCCAGAGAAGTAATCCACTCTGGCCAGAGCACAACACATGTAAAAAAACACACAATACTGACAAGAACATTAGATGACACACGCTCAACATGTTTTTGGCTCACATATTTTTCATTTCTTATTCACAATCAAAGTAAAAAACTTAAGACCGACAAAAACACTAACTGTGTACTCTCTAAACAGTATATGTTACTCCTGGCCCCTTCTCTGCATTGTCTATGCTGTGCATTAAACTCCTCTCTTTTCTTTCTATAGTCTATGTTACACTGTACATTATACTTTTGACCCATTCCCAGTATAGTGTATGTTGTACGTTGTACTCCTGACCATTTTTCTGTATAGTCTTTTGATTGTACATTAAAAAGCTATGTTTCACATTACACTTCTGACCTCTTCTCAGCATATTCTGATTCTTTGATATGAAGGGCTTATGGAGCTTCTATACTGTTCGCAAGTACGTCTCTTAGAGGCCCTCTTGGCTGATCCCTCTCCTAGGTCGATCGCTGTGTAAAGAGATCGCTTCTTAGAGTTCGAAAACGAAGAGTTGGAACTCTGCACTGCTGTCCCGTCGGTGTGCCCAGTCTCGACTGTAAAATGGGGAAGAAGGTATATACCCCTTTACGGAGGATAGACAGCAGGACCTTTTTGCCCGGAGTATCAGCTTTACAGCCAATCAGCCCTTTTATCCTTGATCCATAGAAAAATAGACAGACAAATATTTAGATAGATCCAAACCAGGCATCCGCTTTTACCACAGAGAAAACTCAGACCAAATAATGTGCCAGAGAAGTAATCCACTCTGGCCAGAGCACAACACATGTAAAAAACACACAATACTGACAAGAACATTAGATGACACACGCTCAACATGTTTTTGGCTCACATATTTTTCATTTCTTATTCACAATCAAAGTAAAAAACTTAAGACCGACAAAACACTAACTGTGTACTCTAAACAGTATATGTTACTCCTGGCCCCTTCTCTGCATTGTCTATGCTGTGCATTAAACTCCTCTCTTTTCTTTCTATAGTCTATGTTACACTGTACATTATACTTTTGACCCATTCCCAGTATAGTGTATGTTGTACGTTGTACTCCTGACCTTTTTTCTGTATGCTTTTGATTGTACATTAAAAAGCAATGATTCACATTACACTTCTGACCTCTTCTCAGCATATTCTGATTCTTTGATATGAAGGGCTTATGGAGCTTCTATACTGTTCGCAAGTACGTCTCTTAGAGGCCCTCTTGGCTGATCCCTCTACCTAGGTCGATCGCTGTGTAAAGAGATCGCTTCTTAGAGTTCGAAAACGAAGAGTTGGAACTCTGCACTGCTGTCCCGTCGGTGTGCCCAGTCTCGACTGTAAAATGGGGAAGAAGGGTATACCCCTTTACGGAGGGACAGACAGCAGGACCTTTTTGCCCGGAGTATCAGCTTTACAGCCAATCAGCCCTTTTATCCTTGATCCATAGAAAAATAGACAGACAAATATTTAGATAGATCCAAACCAGGCATCCGCTTTTACCACAGAGAAAACTCAGACCAAATAATGTGCCAGAGAAGTAATCCACTCTGGCCAGAGCACAACACATGTAAAAAACACACAATACTGACAAGAACATTAGATGACACACGCTCAACATGTTTTTGGCTCACATATTTTTCATTTCTTATTCACAATCAAAGTAAAAAACTTAAGACCGACAAAAACACTAACTGTGTACTCTAAACAGTATATGTTACTCCTGGCCCCTTCTCTGCATTGTCTATGCTGTGCATTAAACTCCTCTCTTTTCTTTCTATAGTCTATGTTACACTGTACATTATACTTTTGACCCATTCCCAGTATAGTGTATGTTGTACGTTGTACTCCTGACCATTTTTCTGTATAGTCTTTATTGTACATTAAAAAGCTATGTTTCACATTACACTTCTGACCTCTTCTCAGCATATTCTGATTCTTTGATATGAAGGGCTTATGGAGCTTCTATACTGTTCGCAAGTACGTCTCTTAGAGGCCCTCTTGGCTGATCCCTCTCCTAGCGATCGCTGTGTAAAGAGATCGCTTCTTAGAGTTCGAAAACGAAGAGTTGGAACTCTGCACTGCTGTCCCGTCGGTGTGCCCAGTCTCGACTGTAAAATGGGGGAAGAAGGTATACCCCTTTACGGAGGATAGACAGCAGGACCTTTTTGCCCGGAGTATCAGCTTTACAGCCAATCAGCCCTTTTATCCTTGATCCATAGAAAAATAGACAGACAAATATTTAGATAGATCCAAACCAGGCATCCGCTTTTACCACAGAGAAAACTCAGACCAAATAATGTGCCAGAGAAGTAATCCACTCTGGCCAGAGCACAACACATGTAAAAAACACACAATACTGACAAGAACATTAGATGACACACGCTCAACATGTTTTTGGCTCACATATTTTTCATTTCTTATTCACAATCAAAGTAAAAAACTTAAGACCGACAAAAACACTAACTGTGTACTCTAAACAGTATATGTTACTCCTGGCCCCTTCTCTGCATTGTCTATGCTGTGCATTAAACTCCTCTCTTTCTTTCTATAGTCTATGTTACACTGTACATTATACTTTTGACCCATTCCCAGTATAGTGTATGTTGTACGTTGTACTCCTGACCATTTTTCTGTATATGTTTTGATTGTACATTAAAAAGCTATGATTCACATTACACTTCTGACCTCTTCTCAGCATATTCTGATTCTTTGATATGAAGGGCTTATGGAGCTTCTATACTGTTCGCAAGTACGTCTCTTAGAGGCCCTCTTGGCTGATCCCTCTCCTAGGTCGATCGCTGTGTAAAGAGATCGCTTCTTAGAGTTCGAAAACGAAGAGTTGGAACTCTGCACTGCTGTGTCCCGTCGGTGTGCCCAGTCTCGACTGTAAAATGGGGAAGAAGGTATACCCCTTTACGGAGGACAGACAGCAGGACCTTTTTGCCCGAGTATCAGCTTTACAGCCAATCAGCCCTTTTATCCTTGATCCATAGAAAAATACAGACAAATATTTAGATAGATAGATCCAAACCAGGCATCCACTTTTACCACAGAGAAAACTCAGACCAAATAATGTGCCAAGAGAAGTAATCCACTCTGGCCAGAGCACAACACATGTAAAAAAACACACAATACTGACAAGAACATTAGATGACACACGCTCAACATGTTTTTGGCTCACATATTTTTCATTGCTTATTCACAATCAAAGTAAAAAACTTAAGACCGACAAAAACACTAACTGTGTACTCTAAACAGTATATGTTACTCCTGGCCCCTTCTCTGCATTGTCTATGCTGTGCATTAAACTCCTCTCTTTTCTTTCTATAGTCTATGTTACACTGTACATTATACTTTTGACCCATTCCCAGTATAGTGTATGTTGTACGTTGTACTCCTGACCTTTTTTCTGTATGGTTTTTATTGTACATTAAAAAAGCTAGCAATGATTCACATTACACTTCTGACCTCTTCTCAGCATATTCTGATTCTTTGATATGAAGGGCTTATGGAGCTTCTATACTGTTCGCAAGTACGTCTCTTAGAGGCCCTCTTGGCTGATCCCTCTCCTAGGTCGATCGCTGTGTAAAGAGATCGCTTCTTAGAGTTCGAAAACGAAGAGTTGGAACTCTGCACTGCTGTCCCGTCGGTGTGCCCAGTCTCGACTGTAAAATGGGGAAGAAGGTATACCCCTTTACGGAGGACAGACAGCAGGACCTTTTTGCCCGGAGTATCAGCTTTACAGCCAATCAGCCCTTTTATCCTTGATCCATAGAAAAATAGACAGACAAATATTTAGATAGATCCAAACCAGGCATCCGCTTTTACCACAGAGAAAACTCAGACCAAATAATGTGCCAGAGAAGTAATCCACTCTGGCCAGAGCACAACACATGTAAAAAAAACACACAATACTGACAAGAACATTAGATGACACATACACATGTTACACGCTCAACATGTTTTTGGCTCACATATTTTTCATTGCTTATTCACAATCAAAGTAAAAAACTTAAGACCGACAAAAACACTAACTGTGTACTCTAAACAGTATATGTTACTCCTGGCCCCTTCTCTGCATTGTCTATGCTGTGCATTAAACTCCTCTCTTTTCTTTCTATAGTCTATGTTACACTGTACATTATACTTTTGACCCATTCCCAGTATAGTGTATGTTGTACGTTGTACTCCTGACCTTTTTTCTGTATGGTTTTGATTGTACATTAAAAAGCAATGATTCACATTACACTTCTGACCTCTTCTCAGCATATTCTGATTCTTTGATATGAAGGGCTTATGGAGCTTCTATACTGTTCGCAAGTACGTCTCTTAGAGGCCCTCTTGGCTGATCCCTCTCTCCTAGGTCGATCGCTGTGTGTAAAGAGATCGCTTCTTAGAGTTCGAAAACGAAGAGTTGGAACTCTGCACTGCTGTCCCGTCGGTGTGCCCAGTCTCGACTGTAAAATGGGGAAGAAGGTATACCCCTTTACGGAGGATAGACAGCAGGACCTTTTTGCCCGGAGTATCAGCTTTACAGCCAATCAGCCCTTTTATCCTTGATCCATAGAAAAATAGACAGACAAATATTTAGATAGATAGATCCAAACCAGGCATCCACTTTTACCACAGAGAAAACTCAGACCAAATAATGTGCCAGAGAAGTAATCCACTCTGGCCAGAGCACAACACATGTAAAAAACACACAATACTGACAAGAACATTAGATGACACATGCTCAACATGTTTTTGGCTCACATATTTTTCATTTGCTTATTCACAATCAAAGTAAAAAACTTAAGACCGAAAAACAAACTAACTGTGTACTCTAAACAGTATATGTTACTCCTGGCCCCTTCTCTGCATTGTCTATGCTGTGCATTAAACTCCTCTCTTTTCTTTCTATAGTCTATGTTACACTGTACATTATACTTTTGACCCCCAGTATAGTGTATGTTGTACGTTGTACTCCTGACCATTTTTCTGTATAGTCTTTATTGTACATTAAAAAGCTATGTTTCACATTACACTTCTGACCTCTTCTCAGCATATTCTGATTCTTTGATATGAAGGGCTTATGGAGCTTCTATACTGTTCGCAAGTACGTCTCTTAGAGGCCCTCTTGGCTGATCCCTCTACCTAGAGAGGGATCGCTGTGTAAAGAGATCGCTTCTTAGAGTTCGAAAACGAAGAGTTGGAACTCTGCACTGCTGTCCCGTCGGTGTGCCCAGTCTCGACTGTAAAATGGGGAAGAAGGTATACCCCTTTACGGAGGATAGACAGCAGGACCTTTTTGCCCGGAGTATCAGCTTTACAGCCAATCAGCCCTTTTATCCTTGATCCATAGAAAAATAGACAGACAAACAAATATTTAGATAGATAGATCCAAACCAGGCATCCGCTTTTACCACACAGAGAAAACTCAGACCAAATAATGTGCCAGAGAAGTAATCACTCTGGCCAGAGCACAACACATGTAAAAAACACACAATACTGACAAGAACATTAGATGATGACACATGCTCAACATGTTTTTGGCTCACATATTTTTCATTTCTTATTCACAATCAAAGTAAAAAACTTAAGACCGACAAAAAACACTAACTGTGTACTAAACAGTATATGTTACTCCTGGCCCCTTCTGCATTGTCTATGCTGTGCATTAAAACTCCTCTCTTTTCTTTCTATAGTCTATGTTACACTGTACATTATACTTTTGACCCATTCCCAGTATAGTGTATGTTGTACGTTGTACTCCTGACCTTTTTTCTGTATGGTTTTGATTGTACATTAAAAAGCTATGATTCACATTACACTTCTGACCTCTTCTCAGCATATTCTGATTCTTTGATATGAAGGGCTTATGGAGCTTCTATACTGTTCGCAAGTACGTCTCTTAGAGGCCCTCTTGGCTCATCCCTCTCCTAGGTCGATCGGGATGTGTAAAGAGATCGCTTCTTAGAGTTCGAAAACGAAGAGTTGGAACTCTGCACTGCTGTCCCGTCGGTGTGCCCAGTCTCGACTGTAAAATGGGGAAGAAGGTATACCCCTTTACGGAGGATAGACAGCAGGACCTTTTTGCCCGGAGTATCAGCTTTACAGCCAATCAGCCCTTTTATCCTTGATCCATAGAAAAATAGACAGACAAATATTTAGAGATAGATCCAAACCAGGCATCCACTTTTACCACAGAGAAAACTCAGACCAAAAATAATGTGCCAAGAGAAGTAATCCACTCTGGCCAGAGCACAACACATGTAAAAAAAAACACACAATACTGACAAGAACATTAGATGACACATGCTCAACATGTTTTTGGCTCACATATTTTTCATTTGCTTATTCACAATCAAAATAAAAAACAAAGAAAAAAAACTACTAAAACTTAAACCTAAAAACACTAACTGTGTACTCTAAACAGTATATGTTACTCCTGGCCCCTTCTCTGCATTGTCTATGCTGTGCATTAAACTCCTCTCTTTTCTTTCTATAGTCTATGTTACACTGTACATTATACTTTTGACCCATTCCCAGTATAGTGTATGTTGTACGTTGTACTCCTGACCTTTTTTTCTGTATAGTCTTTATTGTACATTAAAAAGCTATGTTTCACATTACACTTCTGACCTCTTCTCAGCATATTCTGATTCTTTGATATGAAGGGCTTATGGAGCTTCTATACTGTTCGCAAGTACGTCTCTTAGAGGCCCTCTTGGCTGATCCCTCTCCTAGGTCGATCGCTGTGTAAAGAGATCGCTTCTTAGAGTTCGAAAACGAAGAGTTGGAACTCTGCACTGCTGTCCCGTCGGTGTGCCCAGTCTCGACTGTAAAATGGGGAAGAAGGTATACCCCTTTACGGAGGATAGACAGCAGGACCTTTTGCCCGGAGTATCAGCTTTACAGCCAATCAGCCCTTTTATCCTTGATCCATAGAAAAATAGACAGACAAATATTTAGATAGATCCAAACCAGGCATCCGCTTTTACCACAGAGAAAACTCAGACCAAATAATGTGCCAGAGAAGTAATCCACTCTGGCCAGAGCACAACACATGTAAAAAACACACAATACTGACAAGAACATTAGATGACACATGCTCAACATGTTTTTGGCTCACATATTTTTCATTTTCTTATTCACAATCAAAGTAAAAAACTTAAGACCGACAAAAACACTAACTGTGTACTCTAAACAGTATATGTTACTCCTGGCCCCTTCTCTGCATTGTCTATGCTGTGCATTAAACTCCTCTCTTTCTTTTCTATAGTCTATGTTACACTGTACATTATACTTTTGACCCATTCCCAGTATAGTGTATGTTGTACGTTGTACTCCTGACCATTTTTCTGTATGTTTTGATTGTACATTAAAAAGCAATGATTCACATTACACTTCTGACCTCTTCTCAGCATATTCTGATTCTTTGATATGAAGGGCTTATGGAGCTTCTATACTGTTCGCAAGTACGTCTCTTAGAGGCCCTCTTGGCTGATCCCCTCTCCTAGGTCGATCGCTGTGTAAAGAGATCGCTTCTTAGAGTTCGAAAACGAAGAGTTGGAACTCTGCACTGCTGTCCCGTCGGTGTGCCCAGTCTCGACTGTAAAATGGGGAAGAAGGTATACCCCTTTACGGAGGATAGACAGCAGGACCTTTTTGCCCGGAGTATCAGCTTTACAGCCAATCAGCCCTTTTATCCTTGATCCATAGAAAAATACAGACAAATATTTAGATAGATAGATCCAAACCAGGCATCCACTTTTACCACAGAGAAAACTCTAGACCAAATAATGTGCCAGAGAAGTAATCCACTCTGGCCAGAGCACAACACATGTAAAAAACACACAATACTGACAAGAACATTAGATGACACACGCTCAACATGTTTTTGGCTCACATATTTTTCATTGCTTATTCACAATCAAAGTAAAAAACTTAAGACCGACAAAACACTAACTGTGTACTCTAAACAGTATATGTTACTCCTGGCCCCTTCTCTGCATTGTCTATGCTGTGCATTAAACTCCTCTCTTTTCTTTCTATAGTCTATGTTACACTGTACATTATACTTTTGACCCATTCCCAGTATAGTGTATGTTGTACGTTGTACTCCTGACCTTTTTTCTGTATGTTTTTATTGTACATTAAAAAGCAATGATTCACATTACACTTCTGACCTCTTTCAGCATATTCTGATTCTTTGATATGAAGGGCTTATGGAGCTTCTATACTGTTCGCAAGTACGTCTCTTAGAGGCCCTCTGGCTGATCCCCTCTCCTAGGAGAGGGATGGCTGTATAAAGAGATCGCTTCTTAGAGTTCGAAAACGAAGAGTTGGAACTCTGCACTGCTGTCCCGTCGGTGTGCCCAGTCTCGACTGTAAAATGGGGAAGAAGGTATACCCCTTTACGGAGGACAGACAGCAGGACCTTTTTGCCCGGAGTATCAGCTTTACAGCCAATCAGCCCTTTTATCCTTGATCCATAGAAAAATAGACAGACAAATATTTAGATAGATCCAAACCAGGCATCCGCTTTTACCACAGAGAAAACTCAGACCAAATAATGTGCCAGAGAAGTAATCCACTCTGGCCAGAGCACAACACATGTAAAAAACACACAATACTGACAAGAACATTAGATGACACACGCTCAACATGTTTTTGGCTCACATATTTTTCATTTCTTATTCACAATCAAAGTAAAAAAACTTAAGACCGACAAAAACACTAACTGTGTACTCTAAACAGTATATGTTACTCCTGGCCCCTTCTCTCTGCATTGTCTATGCTGTGCATTAAACTCCTCTCTTTTCTTTCTATAGTCTATGTTACACTGTACATTATACTTTTGACCCATTCCAGTATATAGTGTATGTTGTACGTTGTACTCCTGACCTTTTTTTTTTCTGTATGTTTTGATTGTACATTAAAAAGCTATGTTTCACATTACACTTCTGACCTCTTCTCAGCATATTCTGATTCTTTGATATGAAGGGCTTATGGAGCTTCTATACTGTTCGCAAGTACGTCTCTTAGAGGCCCTCTTGGCTGATCCCTCTCCTAGAGTCGATCGCTGTGTAAAGAGATCGCTTCTTAGAGTTCGAAAACGAAGAGTTGGAACTCTGCACTGCTGTCCCGTCGGTGTGCCCAGTCTCGACTGTAAAATGGGGAAGAAGGTATACCCCTTTACGGAGGATAGACAGCAGGACCTTTTTGCCCGGAGTATCAGCTTTACAGCCAATCAGCCCTTTTATCCTTGATCCATAGAAAAATAGACAGACAAATATTTAGATAGATAGATCCAAACCAGGCATCCACTTTTACCACAGAGAAAACTCAGACCAAATAATGTGCCAGAGAAGTAATCCACTCTGGCCAGAGCACAACACATGTAAAAAACACACAATACTGACAAGAACATTAGATGACACACACATGCTCAACATGTTTTTGGCTCACATATTTTTCATTGCTTATTCACAATCAAAGTAAAAAACTTAAGACCGACAAAAACACTAACTGTGTACTCTAAACAGTATATGTTACTCCTGGCCCCTTCTCTGCATTGTCTATGCTGTGCATTAAACTCCTCTCTTTTCTTTCTATAGTCTATGTTACACTGTACATTATACTTTTGACCCATTCCCAGTATAGTGTATGTTGTACGTTGTACTCCTGACTTTTTTCTGTATAGTTTGATTGTACATTAAAAAGCAATGATTCACATTACACTTCTGACCTCTTCTCAGCATATTCTGATTCTTTGATATGAAGGGCTTATGGAGCTTCTATACTGTTCGCAAGTACGTCTCTTAGAGGCCCTCTTGGCTGATCCCTCTCTCCTAGGAGAGGGATCGCTGTGTAAAGAGATCGCTTCTTAGAGTTCGAAAACGAAGAGTTGGAACTCTGCACTGCTGTCCCGTCGGTGTGCCCAGTCTCGACTGTAAAATGGGGAAGAAGGTATACCCCTTTACGGAGGATAGACAGCAGGACCTTTTTGCCCGGAGTATCAGCTTTACAGCCAATCAGCCCTTTTATCCCTTGATCCATAGAAAAATAGACAGACAAATATTTATTTAGATAGATCCAAACCAGGCATCCGCTTTTACCACAGAGAAAACTCAGACCAAATAATGTGCCAGAGAAGTAATCCACTCTGGCCAGAGCACAACACATGTAAAAAAAACACACAATACTGACAAGAACATTAGATGACACACGCTCAACATGTTTTTGGCTCACATATTTTTTCATTTCTTATTCACAATCAAAGTAAAAAACTTAAGACCGACAAAAACACTAACTGTGTACTCTAAACAGTATATATGTTACTCCTGGCCCCTTCTCTGCATTGTCTATGCTGTGCATTAAACTCCTCTCTTTTCTTTCTATAGTCTATGTTACACTGTACATTATACTTTTGACCCATTCCCAGTATAGTGTATGTTGTACGTTGTACTCCTGACCATTTTTCTGTATAGTTTTATTGTACATTAAAAAGCTATGTTTCACATTACACTTCTGACCTCTTCTCAGCATATTCTGATTCTTTGATATGAAGGGCTTATGGAGCTTCTATACTGTTCGCAAGTACGTCTCTTAGAGGCCCTCTTGGCTGATCCCTCTCTCCTAGGTCGATCGCTGTGTAAAAGAGATCGCTTCTTAGAGTTCGAAAACGAAGAGTTGGAACTCTGCACTGCTGTCCCGTCGGTGTGCCCAGTCTCGACTGTAAAATGGGGAAAGAAGGTATACCCCCTTTACGGAGGATAGACAGCAGGACCTTTTTGCCCGGAGTATCAGCTTTACAGCCAATCAGCCCTTTTATCCTTGATCCATAGAAAAATAGACAGACAAAATATTTAGATAGATCCAAACCAGCATCCGCTTTTACCACAGAGAAAACTCAGACCAAATAATGTGCCAGAGAAGTAATCCACTCTGGCCAGAGCACAACACATGTAAAAAAACACACAATACTGACAAGAACATTAGATGACACACGCTCAACATGTTTTTTGGCTCACATATTTTTCATTTCTTATTCACAATCAAAGTAAAAAACTTAAGACCGAAAAAACACTAACTGTGTACTCTAAACAGTATATGTTACTCCTGGCCCCTTCTCTGCATTGTCTATGCTGTGCATTAAAACTCCTCTCTTTTCTTTCTATAGTCTATGTTACACTGTACATTATACTTTTGACCCATTCCCAGTATAGTGTATGTTGTACGTTGTACTCCTGACCTTTTTTCTGTATATCTTTGATTGTACATTAAAAAGCAATGTTTCACATTACACTTCTGACCTCTTCTCAGCATATTCTGATTCTTTGATATGAAGGGCTTATGGAGCTTCTATACTGTTCGCAAGTACGTCTCTTAGAGGCCCTCTTGGCTGATCCCTCTCCTAGGTCGATCGCTGTGTAAAGAGATCGCTTCTTAGAGTTCGAAAACGAAGAGTTGGAACTCTGCACTGCTGTCCCGTCGGTGTGCCCAGTCTCGACTGTAAAATGGGGAAGAAGGTATACCCCTTTACGGAGACAGACAGCAGGACCTTTTTTGCCCGGAGTATCAGCTTTACAGCCAATCAGCCCTTTTATCCTTGATCCATAGAAAAATACAGACAAATATTTAGATATAGATCCAAACCAGGCATCCACTTTTACCACAGAGAAAACTCAGACCAAATAATGTGCCAGAGAAGTAATCCACTCTGGCCAGAGCACAACACATGTAAAAAACACACAATATTTACACTTTGACCTCTTCTCAGCAGATGCACTGATTCCTTTGATAGAAGGGCTGTATGGAGCGTTCATAAGCTGTTGCTGCGAAGTACGTCTCTGAAGGCCCCTTGGCTGATCCCCCCCTCCTATAAAATTTTTTAAAAAATCGCCTTTATTAGAGTTGAAAAAAAAAGTTTTAAAAAAATTTTTTTTTTAAATTAGATTTTTTTTTTAAATACCTTTAAACCCCTTTACCCAAGGTGACACGGACCCCTTTTTTGGGGGGGGGGGTAATTGTTTGTTTTTTTTTACCATGAAAAATTGACAACAAAAGGTTAAAAATGCCCCAAAAATTTTCCCCTTTGGGGGAAATTTTGCACCCCCCTTTGGGAAAAATATTTGGGTGAGCTGTGTTTGGTCCGTTTTTCCCAATTTGGTCCCGGGACTGTTGGGTTTTTTATCCCTTTTTAACCATGTGATCTCTGTGTTCTTTCCCCAGGGAGCGCGCACAGTCCAAAAGGGGCAGGCCCGTTTAATGAATGGCAACCCCCCCCGGGGACTGTCCCCGCCACCCCTTTTAAATATAAAAGGTCCCCGGACGGCAAGTGGTTAACAGTTTTTTAAAACTTCCCAAGAATTTTTCTTTTCAATGGAACACCCCAAAAATTCAAAGGGTAAGGCTGTGTTCAAAAAAATCAAAGAAGTTTTTTTTTTTCTGAAAACCAAGGTCCCTTTTAAGTATCAGCCAGGTGCCAACTATATAAATGTATTTCGGGGAAAATTTATAGTTGCGACTATGATTAACCCTTTTTCCCCCCTGTTTTCCCCAGTACTGGAACTGAAAATTCCTTTTCCTGTTACAGAGGGGAAACCAATTCTTTTGACAGCGGGGAAAATTTTGGGACCTGTGGTCCTAAGCCAATACATACGGTTTTCCTGAGCTCGGGTTTTTGAACAATAGCGGGACGTTCCAAACAAGGGGGGGCTGGGAGATTTGGAAATATTCTACAGCAAGCGACGCCCTTCCCCTCTCTCTTGGCACAGGATTCAGAGCTGAACACAGGGGATTTGCCTTATTCCTCCAGAGAGAGATTGTTGGTTTTCGGCGTGGGACTTTGCGCATCAGTTCAGCACAGCAAATGCCAATCACCACCCGGGGACCCACAATAGCTTCTCTGAAAGGGGAAATTCACTATCGGGTTCGTCACCCCAAACTTTCCTTTGCTTGCTGCACTGTCAGGCCATCAGGCAGAAAATTCTGCACAGCTCAAACAAACGGGCCAAGAGCCTGTCCCTTTCCCATGAATCCATGGGATTGGGGGAAAAGGGGCAGATCCCCCAACCTCTTTTGTCATCACTCTGGGAGACACTGAATGCAGACCCACCCTTTACCCCTTTCAGTACAGGGACCCTTTGTTTTTTAACACCCTACGCTTTTTAACTTATTAAAACTGCCAGTATTTACTACTTTTTAAATGGGCCAAAAACATTGCAAAGAAAGAACGAAACGGACACCACCATATCGGGAATTTAAAGAGGACTAAAGTTGAAAACCCTCTATTTAAAAGGGGAAACCCCTTCTTTTTCTAGGGCCTATTTTTTATTCAAAAAGGTTTTCTTATATTTTATTTATGGGTACACATTTGCATTTTTTCCCTATTTCCACCCAGTTGGTCCTGTGGCCTAGGGGGAGTTGATAATTTAAAAATTTTTTTTTCTTCTCTCTCTTGCTTTGGTTTTTCCAGTTTAATTTTTTAAAGTTTACTACTCAGGGACTATAAAAATTTGTTAAATGTTGCTAAACGTTTACCCCTTTTTTAATCATTTTTTTTTTTTTATGCTTTTTAACCGGGGATTGTAATTTAAATTTCATTTTTCTTGGGGTTTTAAACTCTTTTTTAACAAGATTAATATAGCGGGGTTACTCTAATTAATTTGATTTTTGTCTCTTGCATTATTAATTTTATACTGTTGAAATTGTCTGAACCCACCCATATGGAAGAAAAATTTTTTTTGGGAAAAAGAAAATTAATTTTTATAATTATTAAAATATCTACAAAACATTACAATTAATCTAAAAGCATTCCCAAAAAGGGGATTTGTATTTTTAAAGAAAAACTTTCGTATATTGGAAAAGTATTTTTAAAAAAAATTTTTCAATAACTTTTTAATAAAAAAAGCATTTTTAACGTTTCAGTATTTTATTTATATAAAAAAATATATATATATATATATTTATATTTATATTTATAAAACCCTAAATTTTCCCCGGGGTATAAGACGCCCCCCCACTTTTCCTTTAAAAAAGTAGGTTTTTTTGGGTATACCCCGCCGTTTTAAAACTACCCCTCTTTCCCAAAGACAAAACCCTGGGAAGAAAACTGCCCCTTTTATTGGGGGTCGTGGGGGGAATTTTTCCCCTCATTGGGATTAGTGGGGGAAAAGGAAAAGTGGCTCCCCCCTCATTTTTTAAATTTTAAGTGGGGGGAAATATTTTTCCCCATCATTGGTGTCATTGGGCGAAATCTGCCCCCAAACATTGGGGTCCCCGTGGGAGGAATAGCACCCCTTTTTGTTTCATGGGGGGAAAAGCGCCCCATCATTGGTTTCCGTGGGGGGAATTTTGCGCCCCCTCCCTTGGGGGTCAGTGGGAGGAAAAACGCCCCATCTTTTGGGGTCAGTGGGGGGGGGAATCGGCCACCCTCATTGGTAAACAGTGGCAGGAATGTGCCCCATCCCTTTGGGATCAGTGGGGGGGGTAGTGGGCCCCCTCTTTGGTGTCCGTGGGAGGAATTTGTTCCCCATCATTGGGTCCGTTTTGGGGGAATTTGTTTTCCCCCCCTTTTTGGGGCCGTTGGAGGGTTTGTCCAACATTTTGGGTTTTAGTGGGAGGAATAGTGTTCCCCATTGTTTTCGTGGGGGGGAAAAGTGCCCCCTCCTTTTTGTCAGTGGGAAAGGGAAAACTTTTTTCCCCCTAAAATTTGGGGGCCGTGGGGGGGAAAGTCCCCCCATTGGTGCTTGGGGGATAAAGGGGCCCCCTCCCTTGGGGTTCCGGGGAGGAATTTGGCCCCCCAAAAGGTGGCCCTTGGGGGGAATAGTGGGCCCCAAACATTGGGGTCTTTGGGGGGAAAAGGCCCCAAATTTTTTTCCGGGGGGGGAAAAATGCCCTTTTGGTGTCAAGGGGGGGGGAAAAAAAGGGCCCCCAAAATTGGGGTCAGGGGGGGGGGGGATAGTACCCCCTCGTTTTTGGGCAGTGGGGGGGATAATTTCCCCCTCCCTTGGTATCAGTGAAAAAATTGATGGGGCACTATTCCCCCCACTGACCCCCAAAAATTTCACCCCGTTCTAGAAAGGGGGCGCCCGCAAACCCGCATATGGGTTTTCAGCAGCACCTTGGCGGCACACTTACCCGGCCCGCTCCTTCACCGATTTTGCGGGGGCCGCCGGCTCCGCCCCCCTCGCCTGATTTGGGCCCCTGTGTGCCCTTTCCGAGCTACAGTTCTGGCGGCCCAATCACCGGGGGGCGGGGGCACCGTGCGAACATCCAGGGCGAAGCTGAAGGGGCGCCCGCCCTGGACCCGGGCGTCGCGGGGGGACCCAGGTAAGAGACAGCAGCCCCTTCCCCCCCCTGTACTTTGTGCCCTTCCGTTGGAAGGGGGGGGGGCGGCGGGGCACCCCCCCCCCCCTAAAAAAATGTCAGCAGCCGATACCCGGGTATAAGACGACCCCGCTTTAAAGATTTTTAAGGGGTAAAAAAATCGTCTTTTAGCCCAAATACGGTAATATATTGAACGGGGTTAGCTGGCGTGGGGTGTGTGCCCCCTGGATGGGGGCACAAAACAAAAAAAAACAGGCCGCAAAAAACAGTGGAGGTGAAAAAAACAGAAAGGTGCAGTTTATTTTCAATAGTACAAAAAAGTCAAAACGAAAGAAAATCAAATTAAATCCTGCCCAATTGGCTCTTACTGTACCCAAAGCTTTCCCCAGCTACCCACTAGGTACAGGGCCCGATGCTATCTATTGTAGTGTTGGAGGGGTAAGCCACCAGGTTTTGTCTCCCTGCACAAGTAAGATGTTTGCTCCCCATCAGTTCAGGGACGATCTGGTTCCGGTTGGAGCAACCCCTAAGCAAGCTGGGAAGTTTTATAGACCTTAATGAGCCCCCTCCCTTTGTGGGCTATTCCTCAGGGGTAAGGACTTAGTGGAACAAAACCCATAAAAAGTCTGAACCTTGGACAAATGTATCGCCCCCCCCGGACGCAA
>CATNWA010002178.1:0-23892 GCA_951230385.1 Staurois parvus
GTTCAAGAGGAGACTGTGTCTCTTCTGCAATAAAAGAGTCTTACCTTCCTGCTTGCCAGCTGCACAGGAGTTATGTCATCCCGCTGAACCAATCCAGATGGCCGAAGATGTTGAATCCTGAAGAAGATGGGGTGAAGATGTTGGTGCTGGGGGAGGTTCGTTGATGTTCCATCACTGACGGAAAGAAGAATAAAGCACACTTTATTTCCACTTTAAGGGAACTTCACACAGTTGTTGAAAATGTTTACTTTTAGGATAATATCTGTACATGAAAATACAGGATCGTTTTAAGGATGACGATAAGCCCCGAAAATGCATAAACAAATGAAATTTTAAACCCAGAGAATTCCTACTGTCAGTTGTGGTGCACACACAATGCAGCATATGCCACAGTCCTTGTATCCAAAGGCCTCATGCACGCGGACATACGAGGAAAAGCATGATGTAAATATGGTCATATTTTCTGCACTCGAGAAGTCCAAGTGCTGCATACAACTGCCCCATAGACATGAATGGCAGTGCACAGGTATATGCCAGTACTTGTGTAAACCAATGTATAGCATACGGAAGGATTCTCGAAAGCAGACTTTTTGAATTCAAGGAATACATGCATACGCTATACAAGGGTGTATACCATTACCACCATATACCCACATACAGCCGCTCATAGCTATTCATTTCTGTGGTAAGCACTCGGGGATTATACCAGACATATGCAATAATTATATCATACATGGCCCCGTACAGCCAAGTACATGAGGCCAAATAGGGCAATAGTTCATATTATGAGCAGCAAAAATACATGAGAGGTCAGCAACAGTGGCACTAAACCAACAAAGAGCCCTGGGGAGTGTTACTTACTGCCTCCTGTTACATTCATGCATATGGGCTCTTCTATCTTGCTCCGAAGTCTCCTGACAGTTCTTCCTGCCTGCGTGGGTCCTGATGATCACCTCCAGCATCCCACACTCTCCCTGGAACCTTCTCCTTGCCCGTGTAACGAGACCAAAATCTGGCTACCAATGCACTGCCGCGCCATCCTGTCAGCGGAAGAATACAAAGCAAAATGCCCCGGCTATGTGACTCTAGCACCTAAACAGAACTAAACCCACAGGCTTGACTGTTGCCCCCAAAAAAGTTACATTTAAGGCAAGCTGTGAATGAGAACTGTCACATATGGCTGTTGCTCTCAGCCAAACTGGAAAACCTTCAAGTGGCTGGTGCCATAACACATCACATGTGCAGCACCAAGGCAACTACGGGTCAAACAAGCCTAAGATGACCGCTTTCTTGCCTGTACAGAATAGGAAGGTTTAGTTCTTTCTTAAAGCGACTGCCAGCCAGAATGCATTAGGGCAGGGGTCTCCAAATGGTTCATTTCAAAGGGCCAGTTTTACTTACAGACTTTAGGGGGGGCCGGATTGTGGTCAGTGAGGGTCAGGACCAGGATCCATGAGAATAAATATGGCCTTAGGATTGGTGGTCAGTAAAAGGAAGAGTATTGCCCCATCATTGGAATTAGTGGAAGTAACCCATCATTGGTATCAGTGGAAGAAATAGTGTACCAGTGGCTTAAGTGAACCTGTTGCTTTGTCCTGCATTCATGTCCTGCATTCAAAGCTGAATTCCTGGATAAGCAAATATTATCTTCATAGAAGTTTTATTCTTCCCTGAATCTTTTGTGAGTCTTGTGTATTTTTTCTAGATTTGTGCAGACATTTCTGCCTCTGAGCAGGAGCTTCCTGTAATAAAAAAAGAAACTGGCCACCAGGGGCGGACTGACCATTCGAGCACCCGGGCACTGCCAGAGGGCCCGGGGTCAGTAGGGGGGCCCCATGAGATGCCCCTGGTACCTTTCATAGGCTTTTTTGGGTGTGGTTTGAGTGTGGGCAAGGACACAGGGGCCCCATGATTTCCTATTTCCCGGAGCCCCCATAGGTTGTCAGTCCACCCCTGCTGGTCACTGCTGCTCACTCTCCATGTGTATGGTGACCGGTCTTGTATCCACCTCCTGCTGTATTTTTCTGCAGGCAGCCTGTGGAGGGTGGAACTGCTAGGCTTCTCTGCTCTCTGCACAGGCAATGTACAACAAAATACTTTAACAAGGTAATATCTGGGTTTTCAAGAGCATAAGGTGCACATAAGTGGACTTACATACCTTGTGGCTACTGAAGAATATATCGAAATGAAAGTGTTTGTGCCTGGAGTTCAGCTTAAAGTAGAACTACTGTAAAGGCAAAACTTTTTTTTTCTTTTTGGATTTTGGATAAAGCAAGGGAGGGTTATAACCCGTCAGATTATTTTAGCCATTTGTGTCCCATTGCGGAGATTTCCCTTCACTTCCTGTCTCATAGCCATACAGGAAGTGAGAGGAAATTAAAGGAATTCCTTGGGGACCACGAGGTCATTAGAACTAGTGTCTCCATTGGATGATTTCCCCTTCATTACTTTTCTTGGGACAAACCCAGAAATTAGGGACTTTCTTAGTTTCACTTTCAATGATAAACAGGACAAATAGAGAGGGTGAATCTCCTTAGCGGGGGCACAGACAGCAATCAAAAACCGGCAGGCATTCTAATCCCTCTCCAGTCTACTCAAAACTAAAAAAAAAAAAAGTTTTGCCTTTAGTTATACTTTAAGTCTGATGAGCCACTCGACTATAACTCCTGCTTGGCAGCCAGCAGGCATCTGTCATTCCCTTGTATAGGATCCAGTCTGGGGGCTCCATTTATGCTCTGCAAAGTTTATTAACCACTTCAAGTCTGGACACTTTCACCCCCTTCCTGTCCAGGCCAATGTTCAGCTTTCAGCGCTATCACACTTTGAATGACAATTGCGCAGTCATGCAACACTGTACCCATATGAAATTTTTAGCATTTTTTTGAGACAGATAAAACTTTATTTTGGTGGTATTTATTCACCACTGGGATTTTTATTTTTTTGCTATATAAATGAAAATGCCCAAACATTTTGAAAAAAAAGTGTCTTTCTTATAAAATTATATATATATGATTTTGCAGTTCCGAGGAGGGGGCAGCGCACCCTACCTCACGCCGCCATTCGCGGCCTCGGCTGTCAATCACCGAGTCCTGGCCGGTGATAACTCGCCGGCACCTGGTGATCGCCGAGTATCTCCGACAGGGAGAGACCTGTGTATAAACAATACAGATCTCTCCCCTGTCTGCTCCTGCACACTGCTTTGTATGGTTCTGCATAGCAGAGCCATACAAAGCAGTGTGCATACAGTGAAGCACACACACAGCCCAAGTAGTCTAAAACAGCACACAGCACAAAAGAAACCCTTTGATAGCCCCATATGTTAATCCCTTCCTGTTCAGTGCCATTAGTACAGTGTCAGTGCTTTTTATTAGCACTGATGACTGTATTGGTTGCACTGGGGATTTCAGTGACACCAAGTCAGTTCCCCCCCCAGTGTCAGAATGCCCGCCGCAGTCCCGCAGTCCCCACTGTAAGTTGCTGATCGCCGCCATTACTAGTAAAAAAAAAATTACAGTATATATACCACGCCATTTGTAAATGCTAGAACGTCTTTTTTTTTTTTTTTTTTTTTTTAGCAAAGACATGTAGCAGAATACATCTTTGGTTAAATTTATGACAAAATTTGATTTTTAAAATTTTTTTACTGGACATGTTTAATAGCAAAAAGTCAAAAAATATTTTTTTTTTTCTCAAAATTGTCAGTAATTTTCTGTTTTATAAGCAAAAAAAATAAAAAACACACAGGCGCAGGCAATCAAATACCACTGAAAAAAAGTTCCATTTGTGGGGAAAAAAAAGGACATAAATTTCATTTGGGTGCAGCGTTACATGACCGCACAATTGTCAGTTAACATAACGCAGCACCGTATTGCAAAAAATGGCCTGGTCAGGAAGGGGGGGTAAATCCTCTGGAGGCAAGTGGTTAAAATGTATTAGTACCCTTGTTCTTTAAAGTGTATGCCTTGACAATACTGTATGCCGGGCTGCGTCCCGAGATCTCAGCATTACTCCTTTTCAGTTAATGAGCATGCACATGGCCTCAAAGAAAGGACATTACTGAGGGGATTGTAGCTGTGAAAGGGTGGCTCCTGCATAATTAGTAGCAGTACCAAACCAGAAAGTGGACATAAATCTGGGGCAGGACTAATGGCAAAGAAGGCGTGATTGTGTATTGTATTTGATATGTCTTGTCTCTCATGCTCTGTCCCCCTTGCTACTGTACAGCGCTGAGCATACACTTGGGTGCTAGATGGCGAAGAACTGTATAATAATGATAGTATGCGTTGGCCATGGGCAGGGACTGAAGTGACTTGGGAACCATGTCGGAGTTTAGGGTTACTACTTTGTGGAAATCTATTTCTATTTTTCAGTTAGAAGGTTATAAACACTACACTTGCTCCCCCTGCTGGTGAATTAATGTACTGCATGGTATTCTTTACTCGCCATGATGAAAAGTTCTCTGAAAGCATTTTTTTTACGTTTTCTTCCCACTTTACCTTTGTGTCTTTCTTTGTCTCTCCTCCTTTCTCTATACTTTTATTTGATACCCTAGATTTTCCCTCCACCCCACCCTTCCCCCCCCTTTCCATCCCCATTCCACCCAACCACCCCCCCCATTTGAATGGACTTCCAAAGGACCTCTTATCTTTAAATAAAACACAGCTAGATGAAGATCCAGAGCTGTAAACCGCTAATTAGTCTGGTGCAGGAGGTCTGCTTTGAAAACCACTTTCCTCTGCCTGATCGTAAAACAATAACTCAGTCAGGCATGACCTGTTAGGCCATTAGGGCTCTAGGAATACAGAGCGACCCATAAAATGTCCATTCCACATGTAACAATTCATAAAGTTCAGCAGGAACTGGGCACATTAATATTTGGTATATATTTGGATAGATCATTTTAATGTAGAGTCAAACAAGGCCTTACATGACTATATTAGCACTAGGAGAGAAGAAGAAAGCAGTCTCTTCCCTCCTGGGTGACAAGGGTACGCTGTTTGGTATCCTTGGGTTTGAAATATAATCCTGAATATTAATCTGCCATTTGCTAGAATACCACCTGTACATACTGGAAGTTATTAATATTAGTATAAAAACTGCAGTTGGGACTTGGTCATAACCTTAGCTACCGTCTAGCACCCATCCCCAAACTGGATGACTGGTCATTTGTTGGTCATGATTGGTCAGGCGACACCCCTTTAATATCATAGAAAAAAATTGACACTGACTGGAAAAAGGAGAGCTCTCATATAACATCAATCAGGAAACATCTAACGGACTTTGAGAGCCAAGGCAATCTTTTTGTTCGGACAATTGGACTTGCTAAAACCAAGGATATTGCAAGTATTCTGCCTTCTGAACTCCTTTATTTTATTTCTCTGTTGTTTTATTGTTCTCTTTAAGTCTTTTTTACATCTTTTTCTGTAAATATTTTAATTGCACCATTTTGACCTTTTTAATAACAATTCCTATTTTGAAAAGTGTTTGAAACTGTCTTTTATCTAAAAGCTTTTAATGCAAACTAAAGAATCCCTATCTCTTGAAGAGTGCTACTGTATTATTATTATTATAATACAGTATTTAATATGTGTAATAATCCTCTGAATATCCCTGTCTGGTGACAGGGTGTATTAGAGACGCTTATACTAATATAATAGTGTTACTGATAAGATTTGTGAGTTTCCTCTTTCTCTGTAAAAAGGAGGTGGTGGCAGTGTGAAGGGTTAATTGCATAATTAACCTGACCCAGTAACAATCAGTCTGCTAGCACATAGATTGTAGTCCCACGAGCTGGAAAATCTTTGTGCAGGGCGCAGCTGAGTGAGAGTGGCATTGTTATGCAAGTGACAGCGCGGTGCGAGATCAGCTGGTCCTTCAATCACGAGATGGTGAGAAGGACAAGGGTCGGACGCCGCGTTCCGTCACAACATACACCAAAACATTCAATGTAAGTGAATCAGTCACTGTAATGTAACACACATTCCCCAGGAAGATACATCTGCAGCTTTATAAATATGCCCCTTGATGTCAGTGTGAGCAGGGGCGGACTGACCATTTGGAAACTTGGGCACTGCCTGAGGGCCCGGGTCAGTAGGGGGCCCCATGAGATGAACCCTGGTATCCTTTTTCAGATTCTTTTTTGAGTTGGGCAAGGACACAGGGGCCCCATGATCCCCTATTGCCGGGGGCCCCATGAGTTGTCAGTCTGCCCCTGAAGTGTGAGTCTCTACCATTTTCTGCTTCTGTAATTCAAAATATCTGTAAATGAAAGTAAGCAGTGCAGTATTTATTAGGACCAAATTATATCTAGCATATCACATCTGACGCTTGGCTGTCACCTTCATTAGGCTTCTTGTTCATTAAAATCATTTCTAAAGTAAAGAAAGTCACAGCTGGCCAGTATCAAGAAGAAGAGCTAAGTGACTCACACCGACAACTCACACTGACACAGACAGTTCAGGTTTAACATCTGCTGCTCCAGGGGGAAACGATCAGAGGAAAGACAAAAGAGCTGCACACATCAACTACAGATGATCAACACATGGACTGGCTGAAGTCATACTAATCAGAGGTTTCTGATTGGAACCCATTGCACCTCTTTTTGGGAGCGCACTGCAACAAACTAATGTCCATTGGAAGGTGTGCTTGGGTACTAAATGTATTGTTGAAGCGGAGCTATACTCACCTTCTCTCCAGCACTGTGATGTCCTGGAGCTGGCCAGGCCAAGATGACATCACTCCCGCACGTGTGCGAGGTCATTCATCTCCGACAAAATTCTACTAAGCTGTTTGTGCAGAGGGGCAGGTAACAGGTCCGGATCTAGCCTGTCTGATATGGGGGGTGCAGTAAAAAACATCAGGGGGGCAGGGGATGCAAGGTCAACAGGGCAGTGTATAGAAAGTCAGTAGGGCAGTGTACAGGGGGGCCAGCAGCAGGGCAGAGAAAGATTAGTTTGTAAGGGAAAGCAGTTTAGTAGGGCAGAAGGGTACAGAGGCCATTAGTTTAAGGTAGGGCAGTTTACAGCGAGTTTCAAGGAGCGCAGTTTACAGGGGTTAGCAGGGAAGTGTACAGAGGTACAGCAGGACAGAGGATGAGAGGTCAGCAGGAGAGGGTACAAGAGTCAGTGGGGCAGTATACAAGGGGTTCTGTAGGGCGCAGGATAGGGGTCAGCAGGGCAGAGGATTGGATAAGCAGGAGTGTGTTACAAGAGTCAGTGGGGCAGTATACAAGGGGTTCTGTAGGGCGCAGGATAGGGGTCAGCAGGCAGAGGATGGGAGATAAGCAGGAGAGTGTACAAGAGTCAGTGGGGCAGTATACAAGGGTTCAGTAGGGCAAAAAGATAGGGGTAAGCAGGGCAAAGGACAGGGATCAAACATACGAGATAACGGGTCAGCAGGGTGGGGGGGACTGGAGGGGGTTATCAGGGCAAAGACAGGGCAGTTAGGGTGCAGAAAAAAGGGGGTCAGCTGGGCAGAAAGATGGGGGTCAACAGGACAGTGCTCAGAAGGGCAGTGTGTGTGGGGGTCAGCAGGATGGAGGACAGGGGTCAGAAGGGGCAGGGTACAGAAGGTCAGCAGGGTAGAGGACTGGGGTCAGAAGAGAAGAGGACAGGGTCAAAACTGCACAACATGCAGCCAGCTATACACTGCAGGTTGAGGCTGTGTAGGAAAGGGGAATCTGATCTCAACTATGTGCTGTGTGAGGAGGAGGACCATCTATTGACTGCCTTGTGTGTGTTGTCAGGACAAGGTCATCTAGTTCCCAGGGTGAAGATGACAAACCAATGCCCCCTATGTTTGAGCATCCTGTCTCAGCATAAATCACCCCCCCATGAAAAAAAATAGCACTAATCAGCACGCTCCCCCCCAAGCATATCGTTTGTCTGCAAGCCAAAATTCTCCCAAAAAACAATGGCAAAATTCATCCTTCCTCCTCCCAGTTATAAACCCCATCTTCCCGGCACAATGTTCGCCCCCCAATTCCACCTCCATGCCCCAATACTCCTCCTAGCACAAATCTACCTACTCACCCAAAAATTTACAACCCTCCATGCACGCACCTCCCTCCCACTTTCCCCTCAAATTTCCCATCCAAGCACAAATCTCCCAAAGTTCTCCTTCTTAAAATAAAATCCCCCCATCCCCCCTCTTAACCCAAATTTCTTCACCACCTGCCAGCACAAATCCCCCATTTAATCCCCCCACCTAGCACAAACCTCCCCAACCCCCCTTTCTAGCACAAATTCCCCCATCTAGCACAACCCCCCCCCCCCCCCCCCAATCGCCCCTTCTAGCACAAATCCCTCCGCTAATCGCCTTTCTAGTACAAATCCCCCCCCCCCCACCACTCCCCCTCCCTATGAAAAATTCCCCTAAATTCTTACTTCTAGCACAACCCCTCCTGTCATATAGCAGATGACACAGATTCGATCTCCTCCCAGGGACCGCTCATCCCCCAGCAGCAGCAAATGTTAGGAGAAAGGGAAGGGTAATGAAACTGAGTACAGCTGAGGTCAGAGCGATCTGTGTCATCCGCTATATGGAGCAGCTCTGTTCTGACAGGAGGAAGGGGCAGAGCACTGCACAGTGTCTACTCCATATAGCAGATGACACTGGATCGCTCTGACCATCGGGCTGTACACAGTTTCATTACTAGCCCCTATCTCCTCCAAGGACGCTCATCCCCAGCAGCAGCAAATGTAGAAAGGGGGTAGTAATGAAACTGTGTACAGCCCGATGGTCAGAGCGATCCTGTGTCATCTGCTATATGGAGCAGCACTGTTCTGACAGTAAGAGGGGGCCCAGAGCATGCCCCGCACTGCACCTCTCCTCCTTGCTCTCTCTTCTTCGTCACTTTCTTAATTGTCCAGGTTCCTTTCCCCTTGTCCCGGGGAGGGGTGGAGCTCAGCAGTCTGGGGGGCACAACTGAAAAAAAAATCTGGGGGGGTTTGCAGCCCACGCAAGCACCCCCCTAGATTCAGCCATGGCAGGTAAGCAATTTTAACGCAGAAGAGACATTGTGGGGGTTATTTACTAGAGAGTGCAAAAATTTGGTGCAGCTCCACATTGAAACCAGTCAGCTTCCAGGTTTTATTGCCAAAGCTTAATTGAACAAGCTGAAACTGATTGGCTACCATGCACAGCTGCACCAGATTCTGACTGCACAGTTTCAGTAAATCTACCCTGTATGTCTCTTTTGCATTTACAAATTCTGACTGTTCATGATTTCTTTTCATTAACCGCTTAAGGACCACCCTATATCAAATATACTGCTATAGGGGCGGCACCTGTGCACAGAATCACATGTATATATATGTAATTTTGCAGTCCCAGGTAGGGGGCGCACGCACCCCACCCAGGCTGCCATTCGCGGCCGCAGATGTCAATCACCGAGTCCCCCACGGCCTGTAATTACCCGCTGGCGCCCAGTGATTACTGAGCATCTCGACAATGAGGAAGATTGTTTTGTTTACAAACACTCTTCCTCCCTGTCAGCCTGAGCACCACTGCTCGGGATGGCTGTGCACAGTACAGCCATCCGATCAGTGTGCTTACAGTGAAGAACACCCCCCCACACCCCCTAGTAAAACACTCCCAGCACACAGTTAACCCTTTGATCACCCCTAACATTAATCCCCTTTCTTGCCCAGTGCAATTAGTACAAAGACAGTTGGTTTTTTTTAGCACTGATCACTGTATTGGTGTCACTGGGGTGTCAGTGACACCAAGTTAGTTCCCCCCCAGTGTCAGAATGTCCCGCTAAAAGTCGCTGATTACCGCCATTACTAGAAGAAAAAAAAAATCCATATTATCTATACCACCATTTGTAAACGCTATCACTTTCATGTAAACTAATTCATTTACACGTATTGGGATTTCTTTTTTAAGCAAAGACATGTCGCAGAATACATTTTGCCCTAAATTTTATGACAAAATTTGATTTATTACATTTTTTTTACTGGATGTTTAATAGCAAAAAGTCCAAAATATTGTTTTTTTTCTCAATATTGTCGGTCTTTTTTTGTTTATAGCGCAATAAAAAATAAAAAAAAGACCATACATTTCATTTTGGTGCAGAGTTGCATGACCGCACAATTGTCAGTTAAAGTAACGCAGCGCCGTTAACGCAAAAAAATGGCTGGTCAGGAAGGGGGGTAAATCTCAGGAGGGCAAGTGGTTAAAGGTTCACTTTAAGTTGACACTAAATTCGGGTTTCAAAAAATCTACACCATATTGCCAAAAGTATTGGGACGCTTTGCCTTTACACATGAGCATAAACTTTAATGACATCCAAGTCTTAGTTCATAGGGTTCAATATGGAGTTGGCCCACCCTTTGCGGCTAAAACAGCTTCATCTCTTCTGGGGAAGGCTGTCCACAAGGTTTAGGAGTTTGTCTATGGGAATGTTTGACCATTCTTCCAGAAGCACATTTGTGAGGTCAGGTACTGATGTCGACCGAGAAGTCTCCCGCTCTAATTCATCCCAAAGGTGTTCTATCGGGTTGAGGCAGGCCAGTCAAGTTCCTCCACCCCAAACTTACTCATCCATGTCTTTTATGGACCTTGCTTTGTGCACTGGTGCGCAGCCATGTTGGAACAGGAAGGGGGAAATCCCCAAACTGTTCCACAAAGTTGGGAGCATGAAATTGTCCAAAATGTCTTGGTATGCTGACACCTTAAGAGTTCCTTTCCCTGGAACTAAGGGACCAAGCCCCAACCCCACACCATAATCCCCCTCCACCAAACTTTACACTTGGCACAATGCGGTCAGGCAAGTACTGTTCTCCTGGCAACCGCCAAACCCAGACATGTCCATCCGATTGCCAGACAGAGAAGCGTGATTGGTTACTCCAGAGAATACGTCTCCATTGCTCTAGAGTACAGTGGCGGAGTGCTTTACACCACTGCATCCGACGTTTTGCATTGCACTTGGTGATGTAAAGCTTGGATGCAGCTGCTCAGCCATGGAAAACCCATTCCATGAAGCTCTCTATGTACTGTTGTTGCGCTAATCTGAAGGCCACACACATCGACGAAGTTTAGAGGTCTTTAGCTATTGACTCTGCAGATAGTGGGCGACTTCTGTGCAATATGTGCTTCAGCATGCACTGACACCGCTCTGTCATTTTATGTGTCCTACCACTTCGTGGCTGAGTTGCTGTTTTTCCCAGTGCTTCCACTTTATTATAATCCCACTAACAGTTGACCGTGGAATATTTAGTAGCAAGGAAATGTCACGGATGGACTTATTGCACAGGTGACAACCTATCACGGTACCACCCTTGAATTCACTGAGCTCCTGAGAGCGACCCATTCTTTCACAAATGTTTGTAGAAGCAGTTTGCTTGCCTAGGTGCTTGATTTTATACACATGTGGCCATAGAGGTGATTGGAACACCTGAATCCAATGATTTGGAGGGGTGTGTTCCAATACTTTGGGCAATATAGTGTATATTCCAAAAGTGATATTAAACCCCAAAACAAAATGGAATATATACAATATGCAGCTTACCAATCCTTAAAGCAGAGCTAAAATTTTATACTAAAAAACTGGAATCAGGGGGGGCAGGCAAGGCTGTTTACTGCAGAAGAGACATGCAATGTGTTTTCTGCCATAACATAAACCTACCTACCTGTTCACAGTCTTCTTTAGAATGTACTAAGCTGCATGTGCGGACCTGTGTGCCACGATGACTGATTCTTGTCCATGCATAGGAGTGACGTCATCCTGCAGTGGCCAATTAAGGCCGTTGCATTCGGAAGAAGATGGGTAGAATATGCTTGAGCTGGCGAGGGACCTTGGACTATTGAAGGAGAGGTAAGTATTGCATGTTTTGTTCCGCTTTCCCATCCTTCAATAAGCACCAGGAGGTAAATGAAACACCCAGCAATTCAAAGTAAAGAAGAGCACGGGACAACGTGGGGCAATCTGCGTGTAACGGGGGGATCCATAACCCTGTTTAAGTCATGACTTCACAAACTCCACTCCTTCAGGGCTTTGCTTTCACTTCCAACTGAACAGATTGGCTGGAGAGCAAAAACAAGGAAAGTATAGATGTCTGTGCAGGTTTGCATTATGGTGAACCTGTTGCTTTATCCTGTGGTGGGGCAGATTAACTGCTCTGTCACCCAAACAGAGTGGAGGGAACCATCCTGTGCACTGACCTAATACACAGTTTATTAGCATAAAATTAGGAATGTGCTGCAAGCCACAATGAAAACGCTGGTCTCTGGGAAATTCACAGGCTGTATTTTATTCAATATTAGAGCATCCTAAAAGCTGTGGTTTCCATGGGGCCTAAGAAATGTACAGTTATGGATAGGGACCCATCCATATTTCAAGATATAACCACCTGTGTCTTTGTCTGGCTCTCTTCCCTGACAAACACCCACCAAGTTATCACTGACCATTTGTGCAAACTTTCAGGAGTATAAAAAAATATATGCACCCCCAACCCAATGTGTGCCAACAATCAGTCTGGCCTTCAATACTGGTTTGTGATCATACAGAAAAATAAACCTGCGCTAGATAAAAAATTATCTAGAGCAGGTTTATTTTTTCTGCTATAAACAAAAAAAGAGCAAAAAAATGTGAAAAAAAAAAAAGTTATTAACCGTTTTCTATGATAAAATTTTGCAAATAGGTCATTTTTATCCTTCACGGATATACGTTGATGAGGCTGCACTGATAGGCAGCACTGTTGAGGTGGCACGGATAGGCAGCACTGATAGGCGGAACTGATGATGCTGCACTGATATGCAACAATGATGGGCACTGATAGGCACTGACTGACGCCACAGGTTGGTAGCACTACTAGGCACTGATGGGAAAAGGTGGGTGGCACTGCTGGGCACAGGTTGGTGGCAATACTAGGCACTGATGGGCACAGGTGGGTGGCACTGCTGGGTACTGATGGGTGGCACTGATCATCAGTGCCGATCCGTCCTCTGACAATTGCCGGGTATCGGCAGTAGTTTCCTCATGCTGTGACAGCGTAGGACACAGCGATCACGGAGATTGCGAGGTGGGCATTGATGAGGAGGCAGTGATGATGCTGCACTGATATGCAGCAATGATGGGCACTGATGGGCGACATTGACGGGCGGCGCTGACTGACAGCCCTAACTGGCAGCACTGACTGGCGACACTGCTGGGTGGCACTGATCATCAGTGCCCTGGTGATCTGTGCCGATCTCCTCTGTGACAGCTGCCAGTTATCGGCAGTACTTTCTTCACGCTGTGACAGTGTGAGGAAAATGCTGCCAATAACTGGCAACTGTATTTACACCGTGATCTGTTTGTGTCATTGAAAAAAAAACAAACAAACAAGTATACCTGTGCTCAGGTAGCACAGGTATATCTTGTTGTTGAGAAAAAATGAGGAAGGGTTGTAACAGCGCAAACACTGCAAAGTCCTGGGAAATGGTAGTATGGGGTGATGGTGGTATTAGTGGCTACTGTATGAAGAGCGTAAGATTCCGTGTGGCACTGAGGGCAAGGCTTCCAAATAAGCTGTAGCAACTTCTGTAGAAGAGAAAAAGGAGAGAAGCGCCTCTAAGTGCAATAAGTCTTTTAATTCAAGTCTAAATGTAGAAACACTCACATGTGTGAAGTAATCATAAGCATAAAAACCGTGGTTAACAATAGTTAACGGTGGGGTGGTAACCCGGGTGAAGAGCCGTCATCTTACTGCGATGTGGGGAGATCAGCTCTCGGCTGGAACAGCGTGGTGGCTGGAGGGGGAACAGTGGTGAGGCCGGCCTGCATGCACGTCCTCCCTCAGAGCTGGATGGAACGCACGCTGGAATGTAGCGGCGGCGTGGCCGTGAAAAAGGAGTGCACTTTCGCCTTCCACGGCCAGTGCATGCTCCGAAACGCGTCGCAGTGCACCCTGGGATCTGACGTCATCACGGCCACGCCGCCGCTACGTTCCAGCGTGCGTTCCATCCGGCTCTGAGGGAGGACGTGCATGCAGGCTGGTCTCACTGCTGTTCCCCCTCCAGCCACCACGCTGTTCCAGCCGAGAGCTGATCTCCCCACATCGCAGTAAGATGACGGCTCTTCACCCGGGTTACCACCCCACCGTTAACTATTGTTAACCACGGTTTTTATGCTTATGATTACTTCACACATGTGAGTGTTTCTACATTTAGACTTGAATTAAAAGACTTATTGCACTTAGAGGCGCTTCTCTCTTTTTTTCATATCTTGTTTGTTGTATTGTGGGTCAGTAGTCAAACCTAAACCTGGTAACTCTCCCTCGCTTTGTCTTTTCTCTACGTTGGCACTGTGTCCACAGTAGCATTTTCATAGGCAGAGCAGAGTAGGACTGGCCATAGAGGGATTACTTTGACAACAGTTGGCCAGCTTAAACATGTATTGCAATATGTGTGAACTAAATATCCATATTTATTGAGAGGGTATATACCAGTATGCAGAGGGGGCCCTTAAGAATTGTGTTGTTGTGTCATTGGACGCAGCTGATCACGTGGGAAAGTTCGCTGTGATTGGCCTTTTACCTCATCACGTGATCAGCTGTGTCCATAGGATACAGCGATCACGGAGATCGCCTGGTGCGCGCCCCTGATGGGTGCGCGGGGGCGCACATTCTGGCAGGACGTCATATGACACCCTCCCAGAATTGGGTAACCACGCTGTAGTTGTTCATTTGGCTATAGCACGGTTACCAAGTGGCTTAAAGGATAAGCTCACCTTTTGTAAAAAAAAAAAAAAAAAATTAAAAATGCACGTTTTTTTTTTTTTTGCAGCCAACAAAAATGTGCATTTACTATTTTTGTACATTACATTCTGTAAAGTATTGCACCTGTGATCAGCAGATTGTGGGTGCAATGCCCGGATCCTGCAGACCCACAATAAGCTGTCTGCCCGTACTCCCATATGTCAGAAAGTTCCTACACTGCAGGAAGAATCAATGAACTACAAGAGTGCTCATCAGTGTCCTCGCAGCTCATTGAGAACTACAACCTGTCAGCCACAATGGCTGACAATACTTGTAGTCCGTTCATTCAAGGAAACTGAATGAATGACGTGGACATGTGGGTGGAGCCCTGAAGGGCCACACTGTTTTTAAATTGTGACAGCGGGTGAGGGAAGAAGCCCACTGTCATGGAGAGGAGCGCTGGTGTCGGGAGGTTGGGGAATAGGAGCATGGTAAGTGTTACACCCCAAATATGGGTGACATGCTCCGAAAGGTGCTTAGATCCTTTCATTTCTACATTGTTTTTGTTCAACCAGAGTGGCTCCAGGCAGAAAAGTACAACCTGAAGATGAACTGCTGAAAAACAATCTGGAATACATAGAACAGAGACATTTTACCTGCCAAAAGATTCTTTATTTCTGTCTGTCCAGTTCTGAGAATTTCAAAGCTCTGTCACACTGCACAGCTCTGTCTAGCAGGGCAGTAGACCTGATTTTAATCTGCTGCAGTAACTTACAGTTCTTGCTCCTCCCTCAGTCTGAATGGATAGTGAAAGAAGCAGTAGACTGATGAGCTCACACCCGTCACTCTGCTCTCTCCTCCTAACCGCATGCCCCTTACACGAGTATTGCAGCAGAACTGATTCACTTCTTGTGCTGCGGCTTCTCTCTGGTCAAATCTGAACTCTGCTGTACAGGGATTTTAAGAGTCAAATATCAAGTCAAAGTGTGGCACTTGCATCATTCAATGTAATAATTATATATAAGCAGTAGACGAGCACATAAATGCTGCATTCTAGTCCATGGGGCGTCATTTTAAATGACTCATTCAGGGCAGAAAAATTTTTTAAAAATGTGAGAGCCCATAAAGCTGCCCGTACATTTCACCTCCCACAAACCTATATGGATCAGGCCATATGAGCAGAGATGCAGTATGGATCCTTTTTATGCAGGATCTGTCAGCTAGCAAGATCCTGTAAAAATGTCGGCAGCCGTCAAAGGACAAGTTCACCTTTTGTAACATGTTACACCCAATATTCAGTGTAAAATGTAATATGTTACGATCAGACCGGCACCTGCACTCTGGGCCTCTCCGCCCCCTTCCCGATCCCTGCTCTGACAGCTAGCGGGTTAACTTCTCCCCCCTCGCTGTCAAATTTTTAAAACCGTGGCCAGTACAGGGCTCCGCCCACACAGTCATCTGTGAATGAGAGTCTACAAGTCCCAACAGCCTTAGCGGCTGTCAGCTTTAGTCCTCAATGAACTACTACTGTGCTGTGAAGCTCCGTGGACAGTTCATTCATTTTTCCTGTCAGTGTACCTGTTTGCTCGTACATCCCTTTATGTACAAGAAGATATACGAACAGATCTGCAGGAGACCCGCATGGCGTTGGCACAATGGTCTACAGGCTCCTGCAGACAAAACCAATAAATGCACATTTTATTTTACGTGCAAAATAATGTGCAATGGTTATTTTTTTTCTAAAAGGTGAACTTATCCTTTAAAGATGCAGTCACCTGTTGTAACATGTTACACCCATATTCAGAGTTTACGATCAGACATACCCCTGCACCCCCCCATCACCGTTGTGTCTGCCAATGGGGGATCTTTCTCCCCCCTGCTAGCTGTCAAAATTTAAAATAAAAATTTCTGCGCTGACCCATAATGCATTCCTTAATGACATTCTGATCGCATTAGCCAATCAGCAGCCAGCCAGCCAGCACTGTGTAATGGTCGAGCTATAAATAGCGGCCATTTTAGAATTCTTCATTTGCCTCCAGTCATTCAAGAGAGGCAGACCGCTCTGTATTAGGGACAGAGTTAGGGCCACAGAAACGTTACTTGGGGACAGAGAAACGTTACTTAGGGACAGAGAAGCATTACTCAGGGACACAGAATTGTTAATGAGGGCCACAGAATCGTTACTTAGGGCCAAAGAAACGCTAGTTAGAATTTAGGGCCACAGAATTGTTACTCAGGGACAGACAGAATTGTTACTGAGTGCCAGAGAATTGTTACTTAGGGCCACAGAAACGTTAGTTAGGGCCACAGAATTGTTACTCAGGGACAGACACAGAATTGTTACTGAGGGCCACAGAACTGTTACTTAGGGCCACAGAAACGTTAGTTAGGGCCACAGAATTGTTACTCAGGGACAGACAGAATTGTTACTGAGGGCCACAGAATTGTTACTTAGGGCCACAGAAACGTTAGTTAGGGCCACAGAATTGTTACTCAGGGACAGACACAGAATTGTTACTGAGGGCCACAGAACTGTTACTTAGGGCCACAGAAACGTTAGTTAGGGCCACAGAATTGTTACTCAGGGACAGACAGAATTGTTACTGAGGCCACAGAACGTTACTTACTAGGGCCACAGAATTGTTACTTAGGGACAGACCACAGAATTGTTACTCAGGGACAGACACAGAATTGTTACTCAGGGACAGACAGAATTGTTACTGAGGGCCACAGAAATGTTACTTAGGGCCACAGAATTGTTACTCAGGGGACACAGAATTGTTACTGAGGGCCACAGAATTGTTACTTAGGGGCCACAGAATTGTTACTAGGGACACAGAATTGTTACTCAGGGACACAGAATTGTTACTGAGGGCCACAGAACCGTTACTTAGGGCCACAGAAACGTTACTCAGGGACAGACACAGAATTGTTACTGAGGGCCACAGAATTGTTACTGAGGGCCACAGAACCGTTACTTAGGGCCACAGACACAGAATTGTTACTGAGGGACACAGAATTGTTACTGAGGGCCACAGAACCGTTACTTAGGGCCACAGAATTGTTACTCAGGGACAGACACAGAATTGTTACTCAGGGACACAGAATTGTTACTGAGGGCCACAGAACCGTTACTTAGGGCCACAGAATTGTTATCAGGGACACAGAATTGTTTACTGAGGCCAGAGAATTGTTACTTAGGGCCACAGAATTGTTACTCGAGGGACACAGAATTGTTACTGAGGGCCACAGAATTGTTACTCAGGGACACAGAATTGTTACTCAGGGCCACAGAAATGTTACTCAGGGACACAGAAATTGTTACTACAGAGGACACAGAATTGTTACTGAGGGCCACAGAATTGTTACAGGGACACAGAATTGTTACTCAGGGCCACAGAACTGTTACTGAGGGGCCACAGAATTGTTACTGAGGGCCACAGAATTGTTACTCAGGGACACAGAATTGTTACTCAGGGACACAGAATTGTTACTGAGGGCCACAGAACAACTTAGGGCAGAGGAGTGTTACTCAGGGACACAGCAACTGTTAGGAGCGAGCAGGGACGACCACACAGAATTGTTACTGAGGGCCACAGAATTCGTTACTCAGGGCTCAGTGTTACCCAGAATGTTACAGTGAGGAAGAGACACAGAATTGTTACTCAGGGACACACAGAATTGTTACTCAGCCCACAGTTACCAGGGACAAGAATGTTGTTGGCACAGGAAGAGTGGACACAGTAATTGTTACTGAGGGCCACAGAACTGTTACCCATGACAGACCAGAATTGTTACTCAGTGAGGGGACACAGCCAACAGATGTTACTGAGGGACACAGAATTGTTACTCAGGGCCACAGAATTGTTTACTCCGCATCATCAGAATTGTTACTCAGGGACCACAGAATTGTTACTCAGTGGACACAGAATTGTTAACTCAGGGACACAGAATTGTTACTGAGGGCCACAGAATTTTTTACTTAGGGCCACAGAAACGTTACTCAGGGACACAGAATTGTTACTCAGCTGCCACAGAATTGTTACTGCCATGGGACATACAACAGACGTGGTCACTGACAGACACAGAATTGTTACTGAGGGCCACAGAATTGTCACTCAGTGAGGACACAGAATTGAGCTGACAGATTCAGTCTCCAGAGGGAGTTCAGGACCACTGCAAGTGTTACTGGAGGTGTTGAATTTTTTTGACACAGGGGCTGGCAGATTTACGGGCCTCCCATAGCTGGGCCACAGGAACCTACTTCATCTGCCATGGGCCCAGAATTGTTACTGCCTCCTCAGACACAGAATTGTGGCCAGGTCCAGAGTCTGTCATGAGGGTCACCTGTTACGGAGTCACATTGCTGTGTCTCCATCGGGCCACAGCATGTGTTTAACTCAGGGACAGACTCAGAATTGCTGAGGCGGAGACCCCTTTTTTGACATAGGGTGCTGGCAGATTACAGCCTCCCACTGAGCTGGCCCAGCCCGTAAGTTCTCATGGGCCCCTATTGCCGCCGCCTCATCTGCTGACAGTCCAGCTCTCATGGGAGCTGTAGCCTCCATTGCTGTTGTCTCCATCGCCACACTCTGCCATGTGCCACTTTCAGGTCTCCTCACACACTGCTGGTGTGTTGAATTTTTTGACATAGGGTGCTGGCAGATTACGGGCCTCCCATAGCTGCTGCCAGGCCCTAATCTGCCATGGGCCCCTATATACCGCCTCCTCATGCTGCTGCCAGGTCCAGAGTCTCTCATAGGAACCCAACCCCTGTACACAGCCTCCCATTTACTGCTAGTCTCCAGCCACACACTCTGCCATGTGCCACTTTCAGGTCTCCACACACACTGCTGGTGTGTTGAATTTTTTGACATAGGGTGCTGGCAGAATTACGGGCCTCCCATAGCTGCTGCCAGGCCCCTAATCTGCCATGAGGCCCCCCCACATACCGCCTCCTCATGCTGCTGCCAAGTCCAGAGTCTGTTCATGGGTCCCTGTACGGCCTCCCATTGCTGCTACGTCTCCATCGCCACACTCTGCCATGTGCCACTTTCAGGTCTCCTCACACACTGCTGGTGTGTTGAATTTTTTGACATAGGGTGCTGGCAGATTACGGGCCTCCCCTATAGCTGCTGCCAGGCCCCTAATCTGCCATGTGCCCCCTATATACCGCCTCCTCATGCTGCTGCACCAGAGTCCAGAGTCTCTCATGCCCTGGCCTGTACGGCCTCCCATTGCTGCTGCTGTCTCCATCGCCACACTCTGCCATGTGCCACTTTCAGGTCTCCTCACACACTGCTGGTGTGTGTTGAATTTTTTGACATAGGGTGCTGGCAGATTACGGGCCTCCCATAGCTGCTGCCAGGCCCCTAATCTGCCATGGGGCCCCTATATACCGCCTCCTCATGCTGCTGCCAGGTCCAGAGTCTCTCATGGGTCCCTGTACGGCCTCCCATTGCTGCTGTCTCCATCGCCACACTCTGCCATGTGCCACTTTCAGGTCTCCTCACACACTGCTGGTGTGTTGAATTTTTTGACATAGGGTGCTGGCAGATTACGGGCCTCCCATAGCTGCTGCCAGGCCCCTAATCTGCCATGGGCCCCCTATACCGCCTCCTCATGCTGCTGCCAGGTCCAGGCGAACGTAGTCACACAGGGAGGAACTTCTCAGTGTAATGAACAGAGAAATCGACAGATGGCTGTCTCCTCCGCGCAAACTGAAAATCGGAACCATGTTTGACCGACAACGGAAAGAACATGGTGTCTGCTCTGCGTCAAGTAAGGTTGTGCCATGCGCCATGCTGGCTCACGTGTTCAATCTGGTTGTCAAGCGGTTCCTAAAATCCACCATCCCACTGCAAGACATCCTTAAAATGTCACGTAAACTTTGCATGCATTTCAGCCATTCCTACACCGCAAAGCACACCCTCCTTGAGCTGCAGCGGCAGAACGGAATTGCACACAGCATCGCCTGATCTGCGACGTTTGCAACAAGGTGGAATTCAACCCTACACATGTTAGACCGCCTTTACGAACAGCGAAAGCCATCACCGATTTCCTGATGTTACAAGCGGATAAAGGTACTCCCCTGTGTAACTTCGATGTCAGCCATTGGCAGCTCATGCGTGACACCTGCCGCTTGCTCAGGCCCTTTGAGGAGGCCACGCTATTCGTGAGTCGGCAGGACTATGGGATGAACGACGACGTCATTCCTCTGTTGCACGTCCTGGAACAAATGCTGTTAACAATGGCTGGTCAGGGGTGCGGTAGACGTGGCGCACAGATCTCAACGCCACATGACCCCTGTGGGGCAGGACAGGAAGAAGAGGAGAGGAGGTAGAGGAGGACATTGGTGCTCAGGAATTATTGAGTGAAATGGTGGTTTTTCCACTCAGCGGACAGGAGTGGAGGAGCAGGAGCATCTGGTAGAGGAGGAGGAGGAGGAGACAGAGGACCCAGACGCACCGTGGCAGTATGCTGTGGAGATGGAGGCAGGGAGTCCCTCGCATTCCTTGGCACAAATGGCCCATAGCATGCTCGGTTTTGCTTGCGTAGCGACAGCCGAAGAATAAACCATCAGACAGAGGGATGACTTTTGGCTGTCCACCTGTTGGACCCCTCGCTAACGTGTTCAAAAATGGTGGCCTTTTTCACACCTGCTGAGAGGGAGGCCAAAATAACGTACTATAAAAACCACCTATGTAGTCAGCTGGTCTCTCTGCCTTTCTGCGCCAAGTCCATCCTCAGACACTGTGGGCCCCTGTGCGCTCGCGTTCCGCTGCCATGGCAGCAGGGGAGGGGTCAGGGGTGGTAGGAGCAGTGGCAGCTCCACCAGCACACGGCTGCCTCAGTCCTGCAGTCGATTGATGAGTAGTCTTCTTCACCAGCAGCAGTGAGGAAACTACTACATCAGCCGCAGCAGCACAGCATCAGGTGGACCTGGAGCATGGGTGCTCAAACAACAGGCTTAGGCCTACTTGGACAGCACCCTGCCAACCGAGGTAGACAATCCCCTTGACTACTGGCAACGAAACTTGACCTTTGGCCCCAACTAGCTGAATTTGCTTGAAAGGCTGTCATGCCCGGCCATAGCGTGGCATCAGGAGCCTCGTGTTTAGTGCGGCAGGAGGTATTGTAACTCCGCGGAGGACACGACTGTCCACCTCAAAAAGTGGAGAGACTCACGTTTGTGAAAATGAATCCTCAGGCGTGGATTAGTCTGGATTTCAAACCACCAGTTCCTGACACAACTGACTAAATCCCCGCCTGAATCCATCGCCCCACCTCTGCCATGTGCCACTTTCAGGTCTCCTCACACTGCTGGTGTGTTTGAATTTTTTTTTGACATAGGGTGCTGGCAGATTACGGGCCTCCCATAGCTGCTGCCATGCCCCTAATCTGCCATGGGCCCCTATACCCGCCTCCTCATGCTGCTGCCAGGTCCAGAGTCTGTCATGGTCCCTGTACGGCCTCCCATTGCTGCTGTCTCCATCGCCACACTCTGCCATGTGCCACTTTCAGGTCTCCTCACACTGCTGGGTGTGTTGAATTTTTTTGACATAGGGTGCTGGCAGATTACGGGCCTCCCATAGCTGCTGCCAGGCCCCTAATCTGCCATGGGCCCCTATATACACCGCCTCCTCATGCTGCTTGCCAGGTCCAGAGTCGCGTCATGGGTCCCTGTACGGCCTCCCATTGCTGCTGTCTCCATCGCCACACTCTGCCATGTGCCACTTTCAGGTCTCCTCACACACTGCTGGTGTGTTGAATTTTTTTGTCATAGGGTGCTGGCAGATTACGGGCCTCCCATCTGCTGCTGCCAGGCCCCTAATCTGCCATGGGCCCCTATAACCGCCTCCTCATGCTGCTGCCAGGTCCCAGAGTCTCTCATGGGTCCCTGTACGGCCTCCCATTGCTGCTGTCTCCATCGCCACACTCTGCCATGCATGCCACTTTCAGGTCTCCTCACACACTGCTGGTGTGTTCCATTTTTTTGTCATAGGCTGCTGACAGATTACGGGCCTCCCCATTGCTGCTGCAGGCCTGTAATCTGCCATGGGGCCTCCACCGCCTGGTCACGCTGCTGCTGGGTCCACAGTGTGACATGGGTCCCTGTACCCCGCCTCCCATTGCTCCCATCTCTGCCATGTGCCACTTTGAGGTCTCCTCACACTCCTGCTGTTTTCCATTTTGTCATAGGTTGCTGCAGATTACAGGCCTCCCATAGTGCTGCCAGGCCCCAAATCTGCATGGGCCCCCGTACCGCCTGGTCACGCTGCTGCTCAAGGTCCACAGTGTACATGGGTCCCGTACCGCCTCCCATTGCTCCCACTCTGCCATTTGCCACTTTGAGGTCTCCTCACACTCCTGCTGGTTTCCATTTTGTCATAGGTTGCTGTATGGCCTCCCATTGCTGCTGCCTCCACCGCCACACACTGTGGCTCCAAACACTGGTTTTGGCCCAGTGACTGGCCAAATGAGTGAAGTGTGCGGTGATTCTAAGATCGACGGCACTCATCTGCATGTCATACTGACTGACAGTATTATTTCTCTTCCCCAGCAGACTCCAAGGGCATTTAAATTAAAGGTACAGTGTTCTGCACTAATATTAAGTCTCTCTGAAGCCTAGAAACACCCTTTTTTAAGTTAAATTCACAGCGAATATATTCGACTCGAATCGAATATTGTCCACGAATTCGCCGAATCAGTCGAATCGAATTTTTGAATAGTCTCTTGTTTTAAACTATCAATTATCATCCTTCAATGTACATGATTCATAATAAAACTAAATCTAGATTAATATTTGGGTGTGTCACCCCTTTGCCTCTTGTGGCTCTGTTGTAAGGCTAGATCATCATCCCAAAAGCCAATTAGGGAAGTGTCCTGGTGACCAATAGGTTCTTAGAGAGTTCTATCCTGCTATCTTAACAGGTGATCCATCCTCACAGCCTAGAGGTATTGGTCCCATCTGCTTGGATTTGGCCGGTTTTGCCTGTCTCTGATGTGGGGGGCACGTAAAAAATGACAGGCAAGGAGTGAGGTCTTAGGGTTGTATACTGGGCTCAGCAGGCAGAGCATAGGATAGCAGTTTATAGGGCATCTACAGATCCTGTAGATTGTTGAAAGTGGAAGGGGGAATCAAAATAGACATGTGCACTGGTCAGGGTAACTTCTGTAGGGTAGTGTACAGGGGTTTCAGCAGTGTAGA
>CATNWA010002179.1:0-39871 GCA_951230385.1 Staurois parvus
ATCTGTCCTGTGCTGACATTGGGGATATCCTGTCCTGTCTGACATTTGGGGATTAAGTTCCGTCCTGTCTGACATTTGGGATATCCGTTACCTTTCTGACAGTTTATGGGGGATATCTGTAACTGTCCTGACCATTTGGGGATCTCCGGTACGCGTGTCCCTGACCATTTGGGGGATATCCTTACTGTCCTGACATTTGGGGGATATCTGTACGGTCCCCTGACATTTGGGGTGATATCTGTCCCTGTGTCTGTCCATGGTGGGGGAATATCTGGACTGGTAGCTGACATTTTCTTTGGGGATAGTCCTTAACTGTTCTGACATTGGGGGGGATATCTGTACTGTTCCTGACATTTTGGGGGGCTAACTGATAACCGTTCTGACACATTTGGGGATATCCGTACCTGTCCTGACAATTTTGGGGATATCCTACTGTCCTTGACATTGTGGATTTCTGCTCGTACGTGTTCTGACATTTGGGGATATCGTGTACTGTCCTGACATTTGGGGATATCTGATACAGTCCTGACCATTTGGGGGTATATCTGTACCGTCCTGACATTTGCGTGGGATATCTGTTTTCTGTCCTGGAGATTTGGGGGATATCTGTACAGTCCTGACATTCTGGGGGGATATCTGTCGCTAGGTGCCTGACATTTGGGGATATCAGGTACTGTCCTGACAGTTTGGAGGGATGATCTGTACTGTTACTGACATTTTAGGCGATATCTGTACCGACCTGACAGTTTTGGGGTTAAAAATACCGTCCTACATTTTTTTGGGGTATCTGTCCTGTCCCTGACATTTTTTTGGAGGGATATCTGTACCGTTCTGAACATTTAGGTGATATCTGTACTGTCCTAACACATTGGGGATACCTGTACCGTCCGGACATTTTGGGATATCTGTCCTGGTCCTGACATTTGGGGTATATCTGACCCTGTCCTGACATTTGGGGGGATATCTGTACTGTGTCTGACATTTGGGTGATATCTGTACTGTCCTGATAATTTAGGGGATATCTGTACCGTCCTAACATTTGGGGGATATCTGTCCTGTCCTGACATTTGGGGGATATCTGTACTGTTCTGACATTTGGGGATAGCTGTACTGTCCGGACATTTGGTTGGGGGATATCTGTACTGTCCCTGACATTTGGGGGATATCTGTACCGTTTCTGACATTTGGGGGATATCTGTATTGTCCTGCCCTGACATTTGGGGATATCTGTAGTGTCCCTGACATTTGGGGGATAATCTGTACTGTCCCATTACAGCATACAATAAGGTATGTATGCTGTATTGTAGTGAGTGGGGTGCACTGGATACCCTGGCTGCCATTGTGCTATATATTGGGGTGGTCCATGTGCTCCTGTGCCTTAAGGTGGGGTGGGCTCCCTCATGGAATCACCTGCCCTTGGTTTATCCAGTTAAATACATGTGCCTCTACTATGGAGGGCTCTCAAAATTTGTAGAGTTAGGACCGCAGAATATTGGGGTGCCGTGACGTGGCTCTGTGGCTTACGTATGTATTTGCAAATGTGTGCTAACTCAACACCTTTTTTAAATGCACATTGTTAACAGGGTAATTGGGGTTGTTGGCTAGCTGGCTCGGCAAGTTTGAAACTGGATATTCTCTTTTCATTTTTTTGATATGCGATGCCTGTCCATGTTCCTTGCTGCAAAAGCCAGTTTTATAGACCACGCGCAGTGACCACCTCCTGTATACACATACACATCTCTCATTTTAATGTTCAATATTAATGTGTAATACCGGGCACTCCCCCCCCCCCCCCTTCTTGCCTAGGCCTGTTTTTTCAGCTTTCAGCGCTCTCACACTTTGACAATTGCGCAGTCATGCAAACACTGTACCCAAAACTAAAATTTTAGCATTTTGTTCACACTAGAGCTTTCTTTGGGTGGTATTTAATCATCGCTGGGATTTTTTTTTGCTAAATAAAAAAAGACTGGAAATTTTGAAAAAAAAAAAAACATGTTGCTTTCTTTCTGTTATAAAAGTTTACAAATAAATAATTGTTCATAAATTTAGGCCGAGAGTATCTGATACATTTCTTTGTGAAAATAACCCAAATTAGGATTTATTATTTAGTCTGTAGGAAAGTTTATAGAGTTCACAAACTATGGTGGAAATCTGAAAATTGATCAATCCTGAAAAGTACTGACAGCCAATCTAATTTCTTGAGGTCCAAGAATGTCAGGACAGTACAGATATCCCCCAAATGTCAGGACGGTAACAGACATCCCCCCAAATGTCAGGAGAGGACAGACATCCCCCAAATGTCAGGATTGAGGACAGACATCCCCCAAATGTCAGGAGAGGACAGACGTCTCCCCCAACATGTCAGGACGGTAACAGACGTCCCCCAAATGTCAGGACGGTACAGACGTCCCCCCAAATGTCAGGACGGTACAGACGTCCCCCCAAATGTCAGGACGGTACAGACGTCCCCCCAAATGTCAGGACGGTACAGACGTCCCCCCAAATGTCAGGACCGGTACAGACGTCCCCCCAAATGTCAGGACGGTACAGATATCCCCCCAAATGACCCCTTTTTGCAAAGTGGACAGTCTGACGATATAAGAAGCATGGCGAGTTTTTTGAAGTTGTAATTTTTTTGTCATTTTTTGGCAAATGAAGAAATTTAAATAATTTTCACAATTTGTATTTACATCCTGTCACCAGTACAGTACAGCGTCATCATAGAACTGGGGTGGTGGCGGTGATCAGGGACAATGACTGGTGACAGTAACGTGAAAAAAAAAAATGATAATTTTTTTTCAAATTCTTTTTTTTTATTACATTTTTTTTCTCTTTTTTAAGATTTTGTTTTTTTTGGCCCAGCTTGTGCATGTGATTACTGTGACCATTCAGGTCATGTGAGCTGCTGTGATTGGTCACAGCAGGTCCAATGGTACTGGCAAACGGGCCAGTACACATTTTGTCATCGGCTGTGTCCGAGGTCCACGACCATTGACAGATCGCGCTGCAGAGCGGCCCCTGCGGACACGTGCAAATTGTGCTCCGGGAAGGATGTCATATGACGCCCTCCGGAGGGATGAGATGTTCGCCCGGCTGTCATTTGACCATGAGACCGGGCGGCAAGTGGTTAAAGAATTGAAATTCTCTTTAAATTATATTTAAACTGTGATGAAGATGAATTTGTTTCAATGGGGAGAAGGTCAGAGGTTGGCTGTAGATTAACCTCTTCACGCCGGCTGCACCAAATGTGCGGCCTCCTGGAGTCTGGGCCTAGACGCCGAGCGCCGCACACATTTTGCGTTCTATTAAAAAAAAAAACATGTGCTGAGAGCGCGCCTGCGCCCTGCCCGCTAGTCCCAGCACACGTCCGGTACTCATGGAAACGTCCCGGTCTCCTCTTTCGATCGGGACCTTTCCCGATCATGTGACCGCTGTGACGATGCGTCACGGCGGTCACATGATCCCTAAACCCCGCCCCTCCTACCTGCTTCTGAATCTCTTAAAGGGCTGGGAGGCGCCAGCATGAAGGGGTTAAGAAGCATGGAAAATATTTGGATGAATTCAGACAGCAGTATGGAGTTTAGTTTTTTTAAAACCTCATACTTATCTAGGTAGATGCAGCATTGATACCCGATGGATCTAAGTGTGAGCACTCGGCGATCACATGACTTCTCACCACTGTGAGCAGAGAATGTGGCTGTCAATCACAGCTCTCTGCAGGGCTGTTTTTTTCCAGAAGGAACACAGTTCCCAGCACCGTCCAGCAGTAAATTGTAATGTAATGGCAAGGGGTGTTCTGGAGGATCTATTGTTGCTCGGCTGCTGGGGGTCTATTATCACTGAAGGTGATCTTTTTTGCATGGTGGTTTTTGTTGCTGGTGTGGGATCTATTGTTGATGGGGGGGGTCAATTGTTGCTGGAAGGGATCTACTGTTGAAGGAGTAGGTCAACTTGATGCTGGCTGCTGGAGTCTATTGATGCTGGCTGCTGGGAGATCTGTTGTAGCTTTCTTCTGGGGGACTATTTTTGTTTGGTATATTGTTGTTGGGGGTTTCCTTGTTGCTGGGGGAATTTATCATTGCCCTGCGGGGGATCTATTTTTCTGCTTTTCTTGTTATCATTAAAAAATTCCATACAAGTTATTTGGCACGTTCAAAATTATTATTATTAATTATTTATACAGGATTTTATGGCGCCAACAGTTTTGCTCAGCACTTTACAATATAAGGGAGACAATACAGCAACCAATACAGTTCAATACAAAGAGGTTAGTAAGGGCCCTGATCCTGGGACACGCCTTACAATCTAAGAGGGAGGGCTAGTGGTACAAAAGGTAATAACTGTGTGGTGGGTGGCGAGGCTGGTAGGAGTAGAAGATTCCATTATTAGCTGAAGTGAGCAGAGTAGGCGAAAATTCTGATAGATTGGGGTAGAGAGTTTTCCAGAGGATGGAGGAGGCTCTGTAGAAGTCCAGGAAAGAGCATGTGAGGAGGAGCCAGAATAGCAGGAGGTTGTGGAGGACAGCGGAGAGGGACGGTTTGGGGTGATATTTGGAGAACAAGAATTGGTGAATGTAATTTTGGGGCGGAGTTATAAATGGTTTTATAACGTTTTTATGTTTAATATTTTGAATTTTATTCGTTGGGCAATGGGAAGCCATGGCGGGATTTGGCAGAGAGGGGTGGAGGGACACTGAATGGGAGGCCGAGTGGGGGATTGCAGAAGGAGAGAGCGAGGGTGGAGGAAGGACAACACCTGACATGGGAGGCCCCCCCTATTGGAGGGCATTGGCCGATCGCAGGGCTGGAGGCCCAAGCCTGGCTGGGAGGGGGCGCCAAGTGGCAGGTATTAGCAAGGAGAGGAGGGGTGGCGGACCACTGAGATAGGAGCGGTACAGAGTGGAGGGCATGGCAGCGAGAGGGGGATGGAGGACCCAGAGTTTAGGAGGCCCAGTAGGAAGGCTATGGCAGAGAGGGGTAGAGGACACTAGCCAGGCGGCCCGTTGCAGGGGATAGGCCGCGAGGGGATGGAGGGAACCCTGCCAGGCGGACAGAGGCGGGAATAGGCCGCGAGGGCTGGACGGCCCACTGAGTCGCGCGGCCCTTGGCGGGAAATGGCCGCGAGCGGGGAACGCTGCCCCAGCCAGGCGGCCCGTGGCGGGCAATAGGCAGAGAGGGGATGCATGCCACAGCGTGCGGACCGTGGCGGATATGGGGTGCACGAGGGGTGGAAGGTCCCCGTGCCTTGCGGCCCAAGGAGGGAAAAGGCTCCTCGCGGGCTGGAGGACCCTATGCCTGGAGGCCCCGTGGAGGGATTGGCCGCGCGGGCTGGCGGACACATGCCTGCCGGCCCGACGAAACCAGGACATCAGCGCAGCGAGAGGGGAGGAGCCGGCCCCACCAGAGAGGAGGTCAAGGCGGCTTAGGCCGCTAGGGCTGGCGGGCCACTGCGTGGACGCGGCCAAAGTGGAAACGGTAAACGCGGCACAAACGCGCGCCGGGGGGAGGCGGCCCCAGCGTGGACGGCCAGAGGTGCTGGCAAGTGCCTCGCGGTCAGGCCGCACATGCCTAGGAACGTCAGGAGGCAGCGACTGGACGCCGCCATATAATACATTAAACTCACACAGCGGGGCGGTTCCAGGGAGGACCGTAAGGGGGGGGGTGGGGGCCCACCACGAGCCACCCGTGCCCCGCCGGGAGGGCGCACACAGCCCCCAATGATAGCGCCCCCCCACCGCCCTGCCACTACTTCACCAAAACACTATTCAAAGGGGCCCATCTATTAGGTGGATGTATTATGAACACCCGGAGCGCGATGGGAGAGGAGCTTGCTCGTCCACTCTTCACTCCCCGCGCAAAGCTACCTCCATGCGGCAGACGCGCTAAACCGTTAAACACCCACAGCGAGCAACGGGAGCAAACATGATGCTCACACAACAAACGCCAAACTGCCCGACTCCCGCAACCCCGACGACGCCTACGCACTCGCCACAAACAAAATCACGAGTCATGCTGACACAAGACAACTCATCCTGCCAGAAACCCCACCACCCCCCCCCCACCAAAAAAAAACCCCCCCACCAACACAGACCTACACACCAAACACCCACCCCCCCACCCAACCCTTTCATAGAAAACACACTCAATAAACCTAAGCACTCCCAACAACAAAACCCCCAACCCCGCCCAACAAACCCCCATAAACTTCCCCCCCAAAAAACCCCCACCCCCAAAAACAACCCCCACCCCCCCCCCCAAAAACACCCAAACCCCCCCCACTCCCTGACAGCCCCCAACCATCAACCCCCCCCCCGAACCCCCCCCCACACCCAAGCCCCCCTACCCTAATTCCCCCATCCCTCCCCTCACCCCTTCCCCACTCCCACCCCCCAAACTCCCCCCCCCCCCCCCCCCCCCCCACCCACCCCCCCCCCCCCCCTCCCCACCCCCCCCCCCCCCTACCCCCCCCTCCCCACCCCCCCTCCCCATCGCCCCCCCTTAACCCCCCCCCCCCACCCCACCGGCGGCCACCCCCCCCCCCCTTCCCCCCCCCCCAGCGCCCCAGCCCAACCCGGTCACAAAACCATCCCACCCCCCACCCAACCCCCCTACCAACCCAAGCCCCCCACTAACCACAGCCACACGCCCTACAACCCCCCATTCCCCCCACCCTCCCCCCCCCCCCACCCCCCCCCCCCAAGGGGGAATAAAAAAAAAAAAAAAACAAACAACAACCCCCCCGCCCCCCCCCTCCCCACCACCACCCCCCCCCCCATCCACCCCCCCCCACCCCCCCCAAACCATACCCCCCCCCCCCTCACCCCCCCCCCACCCCCCCCCACCCCCTAATCTACCCCCCCCCCCCAAAAGTCCAAACCACCCCCCAAAAAATACCCCTAACTTTCACTCAGAACCTCAACAACCCCCCCCAACCATTTCACATTCCCCCACCCCCCCCAAGCCCTCAAATCCCACCCCCCCCCCCCCCACCCACCCCAACCCGCCCCCGAAACAAATCCCCCCCCCAATAAAAAGAACAAATAAAACCTCCTCACCTCTAAAGAATAAAACCCATAGTCCCCCCCCCACCCCCCCCCAGAACTGTTACCCGTATAACCCCCCACCCCTCCCCCCCCCCCCTAAAAAGAAATAAACAACAAAACCTACCTCAAAGTGCACCCCCCCAACCACCCCAACCTATACCCCCCCTCCCAATACCCACTGCCGATTTAGATACATGCAACGCCACCCACCTTGAACAAACACCCCCACCCAACCACCAATCCCCCTACCCACCCACCCCCCCCCCACTGCCCAGCAACCCCCACCCCCCCCAACCTCCCCCCCCCCCATGCCACCCCCCCACCCACCCCAAGCCAAGTACCCCCCCCACCTGAAACCCACACAAAGCCCCCCCCCCCCCTACCCCACCCCCTCCCCCCCCCCCCACCCTCCCCCCCCCCCCCCCCACCCCCCCCCCGCCCCACCCCCAAAAACCCCCCCCCCCCATGTTCACCCCCCCCCCCCCCCCCCCCGTACCCCCCTGTCCCCCCCCCCCACCCCCCCCCCCCCCCCCACCCCCCCTCCCCCAACAATTATCCAGCCCCCCCCCCCACCCCCCCCGGCTGTAACCCCCCACCCAACACCCCCCCCCCCCCCCCCACCCCCCCATAGACCCCCCCCCTCCCACCCCACCCCCCTACCCCCCCCCCCCCCCCCCCCCCCCCCCCCCCCCCATCCCCAACCATCCCCCCCCCAACCCCCCCCCCCCCCCCCCACCACCCACCCCCCCCCCCACCCCAAAACCCTCCAATTAATTTTATTAATTATATTATTTTGTAGATTTTTTAATGTTTTTGTAGATTTTATTGAGTAGGTCCAAGGCAGCCGTGCCCCACTGGCGGGCGGGATATTTAGACAAGGATTTATACTGCAACATAGCCAAGGTGGGTTCTAGGCCTGACATGTGATGATTTGTTGACACATTGTGTAAAGACATCTGCCGGTGAAGATTCATGTTCTGTTATAGCTGACCGAAGTCAGGGAACAAGCCAATGGGAGGAGCCCCCTTATTGGGGCAGGAACAAGTAGGATCCCTACCAGACTAGCTATATAAAGATCAGTTATGATGTATTGCCCAAATCAGGGGCTCCTTCCTCCCAGTGAGGAAGAGAGCGAAGATCCGCCACGCAAACACCAGCCTGGCATTATTGGAACAGTCCGGTCGCTGCATGGAGACTTTGTCTAGTAGACCAGGCTTGTTTGGTAGCACACTTTGGACTTTGATGTGCCTTATTGATGGATGTCATTATGTGCCGGGTAAACCCCAGCCATACTTTTTTATTTAACAATACATAGCAGATATCGGGGCTCTTGGGTAGCAGACATGATGTATAAGGGTTGGTGGTCACGAACTTTAAGATAGTGAGCCTGACGTGAAGACGGGCAGGCCATCCGTACAGGTTCCGGCTTGAGGGCCCCACTGGTGGTGGGACTATTAGCCACAGGAACACGGCGAGGTATAGGTGCCTGTGATTAGTCCAGTTGTACGTGCGTGAGTGGAGGTTCCAGAAGCAGGACAGGTGGAAGGTGGAACAGCTTGGCAACGGATTTTGCTCGATGACAGGTCATAGATTACAGCAGGGAGCAGAATCCAGATGCGGAATTGCCGGACTGATGGACTGTAGCCAACAGGATGGAAGATGCAAGGTCAGACGAGCTGGGTCGGTAACAGTTGGGCAGATCAAGCGCAGGCGGCAGAGAAGTCAGGTCCCAGGCCAAGTCAGCAGCAGAGGCACAATTGGACAAGATCAGGAGGCAGAAAGAGTAGTCCAAGACAAGCCGGGGTCGGGCGGGTAGCAGACGAGCGAAGATCAGGAACAAGCCGGGGGCGGGGCGGGGCGGGTAGCAGATGAGCGAAGATCAGGAACAAGCCGGGGTCGGGGCGGGTAGCAGACAAGGGAAGATCAGGAACAAGCCTGGGTCGGGGCGGGTAGCAGACAAGGGAAGATCAGGAGCAAGCCGGGGTCGGGGGTGGAGGGGTAGCAGACAAGCGAAGATCAGGAACAAGCCGGGGTCTGGGCGGGTAGCAGACAAGCGAAGATCAGAAACAAGCCGGGGTCGGGGCAGGGGGGTAGCAGACAAGCGAAGATCAGGAACAAGCCGGGGTCGGGGCAGGTAGCAGACAAGCGAAGATCAGGAGCAAGCCGGGGTCAGGGCAGGTAGCAGACAAGCGAAGATCAGGAACAAGCCGGGGTCAGGGCGGATAGCAGACAAGCGAAGATCAGGAACAAGCCGGGGTCGGGGCAGGTAGCAGACAAGCGAAGATCAGGAAACAAGCCGGGGTCGGGGCAGGTAGCAGACAAGCGAAGATAAGGAACAAGCCGGGTAATATCAGAGGTCGGGCACAAGGATGAGGAACACTCAGAAGCTGCAGAACAAACCGCAATGAGGCAAGACTGCAGTCAGTTTAAATGGCCCTTTTGGTGCCAGCATTGGTGACAGATGCGCTATTGGATGTACGAGTGCGCATGCGCGCCTTTGCCAAAATCCAAGCACATCTGTGTGACCCGTTATTGTTCTGTGTATGCGCATACCTATGTGCAGTGAATCCTCACTGGCACTATGGACAAGCCTTTCCTAACAGTGGGGGTGCTCTGGACATCTAGCCTTACAGATACAACCAGCCCTTTGTGGGCAACCATAATGCTAATGTGGCCCATAATGGAATTGAGCTTGACACCCCTGGGTTAGGCAAAGAGAGAGGTGGTGTTTAGCCCCCCGTCTACCGGGCACTTCTACCCCCTTCCTGCCCAGGCCAGCTTTCAGCGCTGTCGCACTTTGAATGACAATTGCGCGGTCATGCAACATTGTAACCATATAAAATTTTTATCATTTTTTTTCTCACAAATAGAGCTTTCTTTTGGTGGTATTTACTTGTTTTTATTTTTTTGCGCTATAAACAAAAAAAGAGCAAAAAATGTGGGAAAAAAAAGTTCTTTGTTTCTATTATAAAATTTTGTAAACAGGAAATTTTCTCCTTCACTGATGTGCGTTGATGAGGCTGCACTGATAGGCGGCACTGATGGGCAGCACTAATGAAGTGGCACTGATGATTGGTACTGATAATAGGCACTGACTGGCGGCAATGATGGGCACAGGTGGGTGGCACAGGTAGGTAGCACTGCTGGGCACAAATGGGCACTTGCACTGATGATGAGGTACTATTCCTCCCACGCTGACACTAATGATGGGGCACTATTCCTCCCACACTGACACTAATGATGGGGCACCATCGTTGGTGTCAGTGTGGAAGTAATAGTACCCCATTGTTGGTGTCAGTGGGAGGAAATAGTACCTCATCATCAGTGTAAGTGTAGGAGGAATAGTGCCCAAACGTTGGTGTCAGTGAGAGGAATAGCGCCCCATCATTGGTGTCAGTGGGAGGAATAGTGCCCCATCATTGGTGTCAGTGGGGAGTGTTGGTTCTGTTGACCCTTAGACCCCTGGTCTAAGTTCTCTGTCACTCATTCTGTCTCCTCAGGCCTGGAGAAGCATTGGTTACAAGTAATCACACATAAGACCGTCTTGTAAGTAACCAAAAACTTCTAATTTATTCCACAACGAAAGCTCTCTTTTATAGTACAATATAGTGTTAACTTTTTCAAGAATAAGGAATGTCTATAATATTACATAAAAACTTATCTGCTACATACAATAGAATCTGGCTAGATACTTTTCAAGGCTGTGAACATGATCTTTCTCAGGCATTGTAATTAGTTATAAGTAACAAAACAATTATTCTCTCATGGAACAGAAATATTTGACATTTAATTGTATCATAACAGAAACAGGTGCTTGTTAATACAAAGAAATAGTTGAATACTATCACCGTCTCTACCAAGGCTAAGCTAAGATAAAAGATAGAAGAATGTTGTGAGTATAGTTCTGTAATACATAACTGACATAGCATATTTTCATTAACTCATTCTGGTTAAAATACAAAACAATTAATCAACATGTTAGTACAAATGGAGTGGGGAAAAACAACAAATGACAGACCTAAAAGACATACATTTCCCTTCAGGGAGGAATAGTGCCCCAACGTTGGTGTCGGTGGGAGGAATAGTGCCCCATCATTGGTATCAGTGGGAGGAATAGTGCCCCATCATTGGTGTCAGTGGGAGGAATAGTGCCCCAACGTTGGTGTCAGTGAGAGGAATAGCGCCCCATCGTTGTCAGTGGGTGGAGCTCTAATAGGAAGAAGTGGAGCCTAAATAGGAAGGGGTGAAGTTTACAGATGAAGGAGTAGATCTTAAACGGGAAGGGGTGGGACAAACTTTAGATGGGGGGTGCCTGATTTTAGTCTTGCAGCACAAAGCCAAAATACACCCACTGTGTAGAAGGTATAAAGGAAATCTATGTGTCTGCACTCTAGCTTGCTCTGCAGTAATCTTGAGCCATTGTCATAGGCCACCCCCCCCTTCACCCCTGTGCACACCTTAACTGCTTGCCACTGGCCTAATAATGCAGTTTTTAATGCAAGGATGTGGAGGCAGGTTTTTCAATCATGTGATCTCTGTGATTGGGAGCCCGTTTCCAGCTCCAGATCGTAAACATGACTGGAAGTCATGCGACAGCGACAGCGCTCTCTTTCTGCTAAGGGCACCAAGTGCACGTGCACCCAGCACCACACCGCTGTATGGACTGTATGCATGATGTGGCAGCCCATTATATGTGTACAGCCAGTTGCAAGGGATTATATATAGCTGGCAATATCTATTGATGACTGTAAGTTCAGACCAAACGCTTGCTGTACCGAACGTTTATGGCCTTCAGTGTGTATCAATGTGAAAAGCTTCCGTCGGTCAATGGTTGGTTATTAAGGAAGTAGTATAATGGCAACTTTGGAAATACCATGTAAAACTCCGGACACGAACTTGAGGAAAACAAACCTTGTATTAATCAGCGCTGAGTGACCTAGCAAGGACTCATGTCTGCAAGCTAAGTGCCTTGAAAAGCATCTCACAGGGTATACATATCAGCAATTACGTCACCATGCATATATTTCCTCTTTCACTTTCGGTACATTCAGAAGACTTTCTAAACAGTGCAGAATATGACCTTGTGGTTTCACAGATAGATAAATTCTCTTCAGCTGAAAATAAGGGTGTCAGGTGCAGACTGGAACACATTGTTACACAGGAAATAAGGGAGGGGGGAAGTGAGCTGATGACCTTGTGAACAGAGGCTGTTAGCAATGTTAGTTTAAAGGGGAACTCTGCAATATTTGGGTGCTGCCACAGTAGCAGGTGCTTGCACCTGCTGTGTCCTTACCAACTACGAGGGATTTTTTTCAGCAGAATGCGGGGGGGACGCAGTTCCGGCACCTACAGCACTGAATGTATGAAGTGCTGGGATGTGCTGGAGGGTCTATTGATGCTGGGGGGATCTATTGTTGGGTGGGGGGATCCCTTGATGAGGGATGGATCTATTGCTGCTGAAGGGCAAATTTGATGCTGGGATGGATCTACTGTTGAGGGAGGGGTCTATTGTTGCTGTCTGCTAGAAGATATATTGTTGCTAGCCAGGATCTATTGTTGCTGGGGGTGATTTTGTTGCTGTCAGTATTTGACTGCTTTTCATGTTATTAGAAAGTTCCACAAAATGACACTTGGTTCTGTATGCAGTATACTAAAAGGGGTGGTACTGGTAGGTGGGTAGGCGGTGTAACCAAAGGATGGTGCTCGAAGGTAGGCAGGGGGGCGGAGAAAAGGGGCGACTCAGAAGGGTGGGGTTCCTGCACCTATTCTCTGAGAAAAAAACGCTGACATCACCTGGCCCATTCACTTACATGGGCAAGAATCCCCAGCCATGTAAGCAAAAGGGTGAGGGGGGGTGACATCATTGCCTACCTATGCCCACATGGCCATATTTGGACAATGCCAACCCCTTCTCTTATACTACCAATGACGACTTGGGGATCTGTCATTCGGCAAATGTTTCCTTCTGGTTAATCTGTTTTTTTCTTTTGGCATCAGGCATTGGGATTGGTGTGAATGGACATCATGGTAATTTCTTCTATAGTGTGGCACTACCCTCGAAAGGGCCACTGGCTTTGTTTGGGTCCCCCTGTGCTCTGCACAGCCAGGCAGCTCACATTTTCCACACTTGCACCTTGAGAGTCAGTAAACAATCTTTGAGCTGGTTTTTAGTTGTTTTTATTAAGGGGTTAACAATTTGGATGGGGTCTAGGGGTATATGGGATGCCCAAGAAACTGTAACACTGGAGGACAAACTTCTTAGCAACTTTGTGCAAATAAATATAGCAACAGTCTCTGTTAAGGAATGCTATAGTCATTTTTGATGTACCTCTTCAGACCCCGTATGAATCCTCCTCTCTAACCAGCTGTACCTAGGGTATCCCTGTGCAAGGGGGTCTCAAGAGCTTGCAGTTAAGCAGTCCCAGATGAAGACTAGTTGGGTATTGCACCTGACTGCCCTCTCCCCTTATCTGGCCATGGGGGATGTGGGAGTACTTACTCTGTCCTTTCCTGTTTTCTTGGTGGGTTGGTGGTTGCCTTCAGGCCTTATTCTGGGCTGGTCCTCTTCCCTGCTACACAGGTTGTCCTCCCAAGGAGATGTTGGGACAGAGGGGATCCTGCTTTCCAGCAACCTGCCTGTAGGTAGGCTACCTTCCCTGAGGCCCCCTCCCAGTCTCCTCACTCCACCTTCCTCTCAGTCCATCTTCCACCCGACATGGACCACTATTCCCCAGGCTCTGTGATATTTCGAGAGCTGCCCTGGCCAGCATGCCCAGGCTCCTTGCCAAGGTTCCTCAAACATGCAGATCTGGGCCTCCTCCCCTCTTTCAGAAAGTCTGGAAGGGTTGGAGAGTTCCAGAAGCCCTGACCTGTAGAGCCTTCCAGCCTGTCCCAAGATGTACTTTCTACCTCACTCCAGGCTGACTCCTCCCAGGCTGCTACTCATCCTCTGTCTAAAAAAAGAATAAAACAAACAGTCTATCTAGATAACCTAGTATCTAGTATAACTATATTACAATAGTGCAAAGAACTTACAAAACAGGCTATTTTTATTTGCACCTTAAATTTTTTTGTGAATCAAATGAGTACCTTACTTGTTCATGTGGGGGGAAATCTGGATGCCCCCTTATTGTTAAAGGGGCTTCCAAATTTTGAAAAGCCCCTGCCTGCAGTCCCCCACAACCACCAGGCCAGGGCTCTGGGGAAAAAGGCCCTTGTCCTCAACACGGGGAAAAAGTGCTTTGCCAGATAAGTGTCCAACATTGAGGGCATGTGACCAGGGGCGGACTGACAACTCATTGGGCCCCCGGGCAATAGGGATCATGGGGCCCCTGTGTCCCTTGCCCAAACTCAAAAAAGCCTATGAAAAAGGTACCGGGGCACCATGGGGCCCCCTACTGACCCCGGGCCCTCGGGCAGGGCCCAAGTTTCCAAATGCTCAGTCCGCCCCTGCATGTGACCTAGTATGGTTTAGGAGGGGGGGGGGGGGGGCACACACCAGTCTCCTCCTTTTCCTGGCTGTCCAGGATGTATGCTCAGATTAAAAGACTAGAATGGATTTTAGAGGAAACCTCTTTTTTGAGTGGCATCCCGCTTAAAATTCATATCAGACCTAATAGGCCTGGTAGGAGTTATGGGGAACCCCAAGTCTTCTTTTTTTTTTTTTTTTTGTGTGGTGGGTCTACCATTAACATCTATATCAGACTCCTCTCCAGGATTTTTTTTTTTTCCATCAAGGCAGTGCCCAGCCTCCGATGCCATTTGTTTGATAACACCCTGCTTATTATTCCAGAAAATGTTCAGAACTTTTTTTTTTTCCTAACCTGCAGCTCATCACTAATACTGACCTATACAGGGATATAGAAAACCCTGTTTTGGCATGCATGTTGTACCAACATCCCACATATGGGAAAAAAAAGTACACAAGGCGTTTCACAGAAAACTACAATATCAAAATTGACAGCAGTAAAAGAATATTGAAAATATGGAACTGCAAGCATGAAAAAAAATCTAATTTATTTCAAAGCTGAACTCCGGGGGAAACATAACCTTTTTTTTTTCCTTTTTGTAATTTTTTTTTTAATTTTACCTGCATGTGTTCCCTTGGTGATTTATCTCCATAAAAACCTTTATCACAGTTCCTAGTCTATCAGTCAAAAAGCACCTAATGTGGAGTGATGAGAAAAGGTATTTAGAAGTTTATATTTACTAAAATAGTTGCATTTCCATGTTCTGTATACTATGTGAGAGCGGATATAGTGAATGCGGGGTCCGGGGAGAGCGGATATAATGAATGTGGGAGCGGATATAGTGTATGCGGGGTCCGGGGAGAGCGGATATAATGAATGCGGGGTCCGGGGAGAGCGGATATAATGAATGCGGGGTCCGGGGAGAGCGGATATAGGGAATGCGGGGGTCCGGGGAGAGCGGATGTAGCGAATGCGGGGTCCGGGGAGAGCGGATGTAGCGAATGCGGGGTCCGGGGAGAGCGGATGTAGCGAATGCGGGGTCCGGGGAGAGCGGATGTAGCGAATGCGGGGTCCGGGGAGAGCGGATATAGGATGTAGCGAATGCGGGGTCCGGGGAGAGCGGATGTAGCGAATGCGGGGTCCGGGGGGAGAGCGGATGTAGCGAATGCGGGGTCCGGGGAGAGCGGATGTAGCGAATGCGGGGTCCGGGGAGAGCGGATGTAGCGAATGCGGGGTCCGGGGAGAGCGGATGTAGCGAATGCGGGGTCCGGGGAGAGCGGATGTAGCGAATGCGGGGTCCGGGGAGAGCAGATGTAGCGAATGCGGGGTCCGTGGAGAGCGGATGTAGCGAATGCGGGGTCCGTGGAGAGCGGATGTAGCGAATGCGGGGTCCGTGGAGAGCAGATGTAGCGAATGCGGGGTCCGTGGAGAGCAGATATAGTGAATGCGGGGTCCGGGGTTTAATAACACTTGAAATCATTTTTTCGGTATACGTGTTAAAACAGACTGGTCTTGTAATTGTTCAGCTCCTGGACCCTCCCTTCCGTCGGGTGTCCCCACAGGTAAGCTCCATGTATCCATTCACACTCGAAGTTGAGGCTCAGCCCCGCCCCCTCTCTCTTCCTATTGGCTCACTGGCTGCGTTTGAAAGCAGTGGGAGCCAATAGCTCCTACTTCTGTCTCAGCCATTGAGGAGAGGGAGTCCCAGGGATGGCCGAGACTCCAGTGCACATCGCTGGAACGAGCGGGGGCTTAGGTGAGTATTAGGGGGGCTGGGGGGGTGCACAGAGAAGGTTTTTTGCCTTCATGCATAGAATATATGAAGGTAAAAGGCCTTAAACCTGTATAACCACTTTAATATACTAAAATGTTATATGTTTTTATCTTTTTTAAGGGGGTGGTAAAAACATGACAGATTACTGCATCCGTCTCTACAAAGACTCAGATTATGATACGGTGAGAGACATCTTTGCTCGTGGGATTACAGAACACTACCCTGTGGCCCTTCGTCACACCTTTAGCCTTCCCCGAGTTTGGATCCTCATTGTCGTTGTGTTCCTGCTTGTCCTGGTGACCTCAGGCTCTTCTATAGTCTCATTTATCGCGGCCACCATTGTCATTCTTGCCTTGCTGCTCATCAACCTGAACATTTTTCTTTTCCTATGTCAGGAGAAGCCTGGCCACTGATATGATGGACATCAAGAAAAATTATCTTCAGCGGGATGGTTGCTGTTTTTGGGTGGCAGAATCAGCAGGAGAAATTGTGGGCACAGTGGCAGCTGCCCCGTTTCCTCATCCTGGTGGACAAAACCAACTGGAGCTCAAAAGGCTGTCAGTTCCCAAGAAACACAGGGGCAAAGGCATCGGCAAGGCTTTGTGTCAGACAGTCATTGACTTTGCACAGACGTCTGGATACCAGGCCATCGTTCTAGACACCTCAGTGTTGCAGAAGGATTCTGTGCACCTGTACAAGAGGGTAGGCTTCAGGGTAACGGCCACCTATCACCCAACATTCTTCACCAAATGTATAGACTTCATTGACCTTATTTTCCAGTATGATGTATTAAAACAGCAATGATAGACCTGTGATTTCATCACCTCCGTTTCCTACACCTCGAGCACAGCCATGGCTTTTCGTGATCCAAGTCCCTTCTGAAGTTTATTTATCTTACTTCTTTCTTTCCATTTGTCTGAAATCCACCAGAACCAAAATTTATGGTAGATGCTCGAGAGAAACTGTTATGCAGGTTCCGTACTTTAACAAAGTTGCCCACAGATAGCCGTGGTCAACCTTGTCGAAGGCTTTGGCTTGGTCTAAACTCACAACATACTTCCCCCCTCCTAGAGAACCTTACACTTTTTTTTTCCCCACTTGCCTATGGTGCTCCAAAATTTAAACTTTCCAGCATCTATCATCTTTCTTTCCATTTGTCTGAAATCCACCAGAACCAAAATTTATGGTAGATGCTGGAGAGAAACTGTTATGCAGGTTCCGTACTTTAACAAAGTCGCCCACAGATAGCCATGGTTAACCCTGTCGAAGGTTTTAGCTTGGTCTAAACTCACAACATACTTCCCTCACCTAAGAACCATACACTTTTTTTTTTCCCCACTTGCCTATGGTGCTCCAAAATTTAAACTTTCCAGCAGGGGCGGATTGACAACTCATGGGACCCCCCGGGCAATAGGGGATCATTGGGCCCCTTTGTTCTCACCCACACTCAAATAACACCCCAAAAAGTCTATGAAAGGTACTAGGGGCATCTTGTGTGGCCCCCTAATGACCCTGGGACCTCTGGCCGTGCCTGAGTACCCTAATGGGCAGTCCACCCCTGCTTTCCAGCATCTACCATCCTTCTTTCCATTTATATGAAATCCACCAGAACCAAAATTTATGGTAGATGCTGGAGAGAAACTGTTATGCAGGTTCCGTACTTTAACAAAGTCACCCACAGATAGCCATGGACAACCCTGTCGAAGACTTTAGCTTGGTCTAAACTCACAACATACTTCCCTCACCCAAGAACCTTACACTTTTTTTTCCCCCACTTGCCTATGGTGCTCCAAAATGTAAACTTTCCAGCATCTACCATCCTTCTTTCCATTTGTCTGAAATCCACCAGAACCAAAATTTATGGTAGATGCTGGAGAGAAACTGTTATACAGGTACCGTACTTCAACAGGGTTCACCATGGCTATCTGTGAGCGACTTTGTTAAAGTATGAAACACGCATAACCGTTTCTCTCCAGCATCTACCATAAATTTTGGTTCTGGTGGACTTCAGACAAATGGAAAGAAAGATGGTAGATGTTGGAAAGTTAAAATTGTGGAGCACCATAGGCAAGTGGGGAAAAAAAGTATAAGGTTCTTGGGTGAGGGAAGTATGTTGTGAGTTTAGACCAGCAATGGGCAAACTACGGCCCGCGGGCCGTATACGGCCCGGTGGACCTTTTAATCCGGCCCGCGGAGCTAGGCTCCCGCTAGGCTCCTCTCACAGTCTGCCCTGAAGACCTGTGTAGCATGAAAATCTGTCTCCTATGAGGATCTGTCCCCCTTGACGTATCTGCGCATGTGCCGAAGATCGCCGATCGGCTGCTAATGCCTGAAACTGGCACATGCGCAGATACGTCGAGGGGGACAGATCCTCATAGGAGACAGATTTTCATGCTACACCGGAACGGCGCGGGATTCACGGTGAGAGGAACGCGCAGAGCAAAGGTAAGTGAATTGACACAGGGGGGACTTGGGGACTTAATATGGGGGATGTATTACTATATGGGGGATGTATTACTATAGGGGGGATGAATTACTATAGGGGGGATGAATTACTATATGGGGGATTAATTACTATGCTTACTATGGGGGAATATTACTATACTTACTATGGATGACACATACACATCATTCATCTACTCTTGGTCCGGCCCCCGGGTCCAATATATGAACCCATTGCGGCCCTCAAGTCAAAAAGTTTGCCCACCCCTGGTTTAGACCAAGCTAAAGCCTTCGACAGGGTTGACCATTGCTATCTGTGGGTAACTTTGATAAAGGCTTTAGCTTGGTCTAAACTCACAACATACTTCCCGCACCCAAGAACCTTACACTTTTTTCACCCACTTGCCAATTGTCCTCCAAAATTGTAATTTTCCAGCATCTACAAGAATTTGAACAGTTTATTTCTGGAAGCCGGGTGGTGATATCCGTGCACACCTACTAGGACAATGGGGTATGCCAAGGATGGAGAGGTGCACGATGGAAAAGTTATTTTTGTTTTGTTTCAAATTTGTTCTTCAAATTAAAAGTGATATTAAAGGCAATTTAAAAAAAATAACAAACCTGTCTATACTTACCTACTTTGTGCAGTGGTTTTGCACAGGGCAGCCCTGATCCTCCTTTTCTTGCATCTCCTGTTGTTGCTCCTGGCCCCTCCCTCCTGCCAAGTGCCCCCAGAGCAAGCAGCTTGCTATGGGGCTCCCATAGAGCCGTGGCTCCAACCCGACACACATTGAGCTGTGGCTCAGCCCTGCCCCCTCTATTCCCTCATTGGCTCACTAGCTGTGATTACTTCTGCTGCTGTCTCAGCCAATGAGGAGGGGGAGTCTCTGGAGAGCCAAGGCTCTTGTGCACATAGCTGGATCGGTGATGGGTATTAGGTATTTGAGGGGGCTGCTGCACACAGAAGGTTTTTCTACCTTCTTGCATAGAATGCAAATAAACTTTACCTCCGGTTCACATCTATGCGGGTGGTGCCGCTCCGGATCCACATGAAAATCTGTGCAGCCGCACCACCCGCACAGAAATTGTGGATCCACGGACGGGTGCCATTAGTTCTAACGGCATGCCACCCGCACTGGGAAACGCAACCGTACTGGGAACCCCGGCTGCGTTTTCGGAAGAAGTGCAGGACTTCTTTCCCTGCGTTTCCCAGGCACGGGAGTCCATTCAAATGAATGGGCTCTCGTGCCCGTGCAAAACACGAACCGCACGGCTGCGGAGATGTGAACCAGGGGGGTCACAACCACGTTAATCATTTTGTTTAGTCATATTCGTTATGTTAGAGCGATTTGTACACATGTGCGTTTCGTTCTGATTAGTTCTTCGGACAAAAATTTCATTTTCAGAGGTTCAGATGTATACAAATATCCAAATGGACATAGTAACATGTCAAGGAATCCGAAAAAAGTTACAACAAAATAAAAGAAAATGCATTTGTTTCATTCTGATGACGTCAAATGATCCCATAGTAGTTCAGGCCTATGGAGAAATTAATTCAATTTCAAATTTGTTTGATAAATCGGAAAATAAATTGATCCAAATTTTAAGTTGATATTGTCCAATCGGCTCATTCCATTTCTTTTGGTGGGTTGGACTACCATCCAAAAATATCTAATCCTTCCAATTCAAATCCATGTTAATAAAAAATAAAAGACAAAATGGATCCAAATCAGTTTGTTTCATTTGTTATGTCGTTATGTTATTTCGGATGCCTCAAACATTAACAAAAAGCCCATCATCCAAATGAAACAAATTAATATGAAGAAATTTGTTGTTTTGTTATCGTTTATTTCGGATTAGTTGAAATTCATACCATTGTGATTCGGAGATTTGGAAACCTCTCCAATCAACTCATTCCATTTATGTAGGTGGGTTGGACTAATCCTTCCAATTTGATTCCATGTTAATGAAAAATAAAAAACAAAATGGGTCAAAATCAATTGGTTTCATTTGTTATGTTATGTTATTTCGGATGCTTTGAACATTAACAAAAAGCCCAAACTGTTGCATCACGTCATCCGAATTGTCATGTTTCATATGACTGTCATATGCCTTTTAAGGTGTTCTTTGTATTTTGTTTCTGCTCCTCCCTTTCTTCTGGTTTAGTTCATGCTGTATAGATAGCCCTCCCCCTTTCACAGGAATGTATTGCAGCAAGCCTCATGGCATGAAGCAGATCACATTATGATCTTTTGACCTATCAAATTTTCATTGTTGTAAGATTCTCTCAGTTTATGGAATAAACTTTACAAGATATCATCTCGATTGAGTCACTGACTGTGTTATTCAACTAAGATTGGAGTTATCGCTATCTCATCCCAACTGTAAGTTACAGAGATCACACTATCAATGCTTAGATTGGAGAGACAGAACACGAATGAAACAAATTAATATGAAGAAATTTGTTGTTTTGTTATCATTTATTTTGGATTTGTTGAAATTCATACCATTGTGATTCGGAGATTTGGAAACCTCTCCAATCAACTCATCCCATTTCTCTAGGTGGGTTGGACTGGCATCCAAAAATATCTATTCCTTCCAATTCGAATCCATGCTAATGAAAAATAAAAAACAAAATGGATCCAAATCAATTGCTATGTCGCTATGCTATTTCGGATGCTTCAGGCATCATGTCATCTGAATGAAACAAATTAATATGAAGTTTTGTTACAATATATTTTGGATTAGTTGAAAATCATACCATTGTGATTCGGAGATTTGGAAACATCTGAATCTCAGAATTATGAAAATTTAGTCTGAATCTCGACTCGAAACGAATCACATATTGCCCACCATCGTTTGCTCATATTTTCTTTTCTTTTTCACATTATTCCTGACAGCTGTGGCTCCTAAAAAGTGTATCAAAAGCTTTTTTTTTTATTAAATAGTTTTGGATAGGTAGTGAGGGGTTGGACACTATGGGGGGGGGGGGGTTTCCTAAAACTGGTCCACACAGAATCTGGATCAGGTGTGCGTAGTAACCAATCAGATCCTAAAGCTGGCCATACATTATGAAATGTTCTGTCCAATTTCCTTTAGATTTACCTTCAACTATGTAGTGTAAGGGCTGCTTAATTGGATACAATTGAAAGTGTTGTTTAGGTTTGACCTTATATTATATGGTTTTTGGTAAATCTAAAGAAAAAATCTCAAGAAAATTGTACATTTTACAATTTTCTTGAGATTTTTTTTAGCCCAGGGATACCCTCAGTTTAGCTGGGTGAAGAGGAGGATTCATCGGTGGTCTGAGGAGGTACGCCAAGGGAACATCCGTGCTCCTTAAAGACACAGTACTATTTTTCTGATCCACATTTTGTACTGTTTATGTTGCTAACAAGTTTGTCCTCAGGTTTTACAGTACCCAGGCATCCCACCAATTATACTAACAAAAGACATAACACCAATTTTGGAGTAAATGGCCAACATGGCCTTTTATTAACAACTCAAGTTACAATACACCAACCATTCCTTATAACAGAAACCCACATAATTGTTGTTGGTCTTCGAAGGCACCCCAAAACGATCCGAAATGCACCTGCGGACAACCATATACACTAGGCCTCCAGCCGCAACCAACCAGCTCGGAGACAACCATACCGTCCGCAGTGCAGCACCACCACCTTCCAGTTAAACCTTGGTTAACTGGGAATGTCCCCGGGCATCCCATACCACGGATGGGTCCCACACCATTGTTGTTTACCTTCCAAATAAGAAACCGCCTCCAAAAGACCAACAACCGCCCCAACCATTCCTTATAACAGAAACCCACAGAATTGTTGTTGGTCTTCGAAGGCACCCCAAAACGATCCGAAATGCACCTGCGGACAACCATATACCAGATACAACTAGGCCTCCAGCCGCAACCAACCAGCTCAGAGACAACCATACCGTCCGCTCAGTGCAGCACCACCACCTTCCAGTTAAACCTTGGTTAACTGGGAATGTCCCCGGGCATCCCATACCACGGATGGGTTCCCACACCATTGTTGTTTACCTTCCAAATCCCCCACCAATCCAAACCGCCTCCAAACAATCAGCCAACAACCGCCCATGAACCAACATAATCCCCCCCCCCTCTACCTGGAGGGACCCAAAACTCACCCAAACAGGGGGGCGGGAGAGAAGCTCACACTCTTGCCGTCCAGCTAACTGACTCCCCCTCACAGAACTCCCATCCTAAGGTGCAGCAAAACCCACCTACACCAACCTCTACCAATCAGCTACCCCCACTAACAATAACAAAATCCTCCTGGAGCTACCTTAACCCTTTCTGCTCTTCCTTCCCCCACTCTGGGCCTAGTCATGTATGCCCTGCGCTATTTCTTCTTTCTTTCGCTACGGGCATTTCTTGACTATTGCACCAGAGATAGGCTCGTCCACTTCCCCATTACCACCATTACCGTTCCGCACCAACCCCCTTCCCCTTAACCAATTATACTAACAAAAGACATAACACCAATTTTGGAGTAAATGGCCAACATGGCCTTTTATTAACAACTCAAGTTACAATACACCTAACCATTCCTTATAACAGAAACCCACATAATTGTTGTTGGTCTTTCGAAGGCACCCCAAAACGATCCGAAATTGCACCTGAGGACAACCATATACACTAGGCCTCCAGCCGCAACCAACCAGCTCGGAGACAACCGCCATACCGTCCGCAGATGCAGCACCACCACCTTCCAGTTTAAAACCTTGGTTGTAACTGGGAATGTCCCCGGGCATTCCCATACCACGGATGGGTCCCACACACAATTGTTGTTTACCTTCCAAATAAGAACCCGCCTCCAAAGACCAACAACCGCCACAGCACGCTGGGTAAGCCCTTACCCATGCGTGCCACGCCACAAACGAACAGCCCGGTGCTGAGCTGCATGCCCATCCTGCAGATCCAGGGACCATAAATCCGTCCCAAACCGCATTCAAATGTACCCCCATCGCACCTGATGATACCGCGCAAGTATCCACCTCTCAAACTCCAAGCGCCAGACACCAACCCCCCATGGTGACTACTAAAGAAAAAACCTCCCCCCACCTCTCTGTTAGCCTTAATCCGAGGGGGGGAGCCTTTTGTTGAGCCTCTCTACCGACCGCGCCCAACGCCAAGAGGCACGGGCGACAATGTCGGACCACACCACCACCATCCCGGATAAGCCCGCCGCAACCATGAACTGAAGAAAGTCCAGCTTTGACATCTCACACCAGCTCCCGTCTCAGCGTGCCTGAAAAAAAAAAAAACACCCATGCCCCCTGGACGACTGGGGACAAAAATTCCCGAAACCGCCCGCACTGGGCACACCAGCGAAGGCCGGAAAGAAAGAAAAAAAAACGCACCCGACCACCACGCTGTCCAATTGGTCCGTCTTAGACCAGCACCTCCACCCATTCACCGAAGCACCTGACTTCATCCACCAATAACCCCCCCAAGAACCGATTTGTAGGACGGGGGCTAACGAGCTCCCCCAATACGCAACGCCCCAAAAAAGGCTACCGCAAAAGCCGCCCGAAATAAGCACACCTCAAAGTCCGAAGAACACACAGACCTAACCAATCGCACAAACAAAGACCCCAACAACTCAAAAGACACCGGACGACGAGGAATCCTTACATCGATGAGCGCTCCGGTAACCCCGGAGAGCCTGCCGAACCCAAAAAACTTTTCAGTGAAAATCCTGACAACCCTTGCAACTTAAAGAAGAATGCGCCAAAACCCCGCCAGTCGGCGATCCACCGCAGCAGGTGGTGGACACCATCCGACGCTCATAAATTCCGTGCCACAAAGTACAATACCGCCAAAAAACACCTCCGGCCCCCAGGGATCAATCTCAACTCCGCTGTAGCAGATCCAGGCCACACCCACGCCAGACCCATAGAGTATGCAAGACCAAGTCGCCTCACTCACCGAACGCCGGATCCAGCCCGCCAAGGAATTGCTCCATGAGCAATTACTCCCACAGCCCGTCGGGACAAGGAACCCCGTGTTGCTCCGCCGGCGCCACCTCGGAAGGAATTTGTCCCACTGAAAGCGAGACTTAGAAAGCAGTCAGCCACGGTGTTATCAACCCCAGGGAGACGCTACGCATGGAGGAAAAACATTCAGACGCAGACAACGCAACACTAAATGGAGCGAAGCAAGGCCACCACCGGTCGTGAAGAAGCTGAGACACCGATTTGATGACCCTGAACCACCCCCAAATTGTCACAGTGACAACGCTACGTTTAGATTTCGAAAATCCTCTCCCCCAAACCTCAACCGCGCCAACACCGGAAAAAGTTCCAACAACACCAAGTTGCGAAGAGAAAACCCGCCTCCCGTCCAGGAAGCTGGGCCGCCAGGGGCCGTATCCCATCAACCCTGGCAAAAGCACCCCATAGCCCGCCGCCGCCGCCGCGTCCCTGAACCATTCCAAGTCAAAAATTGCTAACAGGGGCCAGACATCCAGAGAGGCCCGCCCCATTAAAACGAATCCAAAAAAAGGTGTGCTCACAAATGCAAGTCCTCCCGATGATCCCGAGTAGTCAACGAATATAAAATGTAAAGGGGAGGTAATTCCCTGCCCCGTCGCCGCCGCCAACCGGCGGCAGAAACAACCCACGACCATGGGCGGGAATCCGACAAGCGAAGTGAAGTTTTGCCCAACAACGACTGTAAGGGCCGCAGCTGAATTATTTTTCGCTTGCCCCAGCACACCCACGTAGTTCCCTGGTAGAGCCACCAGCTTACCTCAGGCAAGCGGCACTCCCATCGTGCCGGAATCCAAAACAATGCCCAAGTGAAGTCATCTCCATAGCCGGGCCCACAGTCTTATCCACCGCCAGGAGGAACCCCGAAACGTTCAGCAAAGTGTTGCAAAGTGGCAGCAAAACTGCACATACTCCAAGGAATCTGGCGGACCTCACGCAAAGAAAATCATCCAAATATTGAGGATGACCGAATTCACCCCCTGAGACATCCGCACCAAACCCCACTCCACACGAATGAGACTGAACCTCTCGAACAAAGCGCAAGATATAGAACACCCCATTGGAAGGCACTTATCAACGTAAAAATAGCCATCTTGCCAATGACAACACCAAAAACGACGTAAAACTGTCCGGATGGACTGGCAACTAGCCGAAAAGCCGGACTCAACGTCCGATTTCGCCATGAGCGCACCGCGCCCATACCGACGGACCCAGAAAAACAAGCCACATCAAAAGACGTGTAAGACACCGAACATGGACTGCCGGGAATCAATAAGCATCATTCACCGACACCCCCCTTAGAGGAAGGACAGGTGGTGAATTAACCTAAACGCATTCGGCTCCTTCTTGGCACAACCCCCAAGGGAGAAACAACACCAAATCCGAAAAACGGAGCGCAAGCAAACGGACCCCCCATGCGTTGCCCAACCCCACTTCCTTACGCAACTTAGCCGAAACCCCCTCCTCATGCCGCAAGGCCGACCGCAAAGTTCCGAGCTAAGGGAGGAATCAAAGTCAAAGTACACGGGATGCGAAAACCCTCCGAAAAAAACCCGGGCCGTCCAGCAACACTGCAGTGCTGCGCGGATCAGGGATACCTCTTTAAGAAAAGCCCCCATCCTTTCCACTCGCACCGGAGTCGTCCCTCTTACCAGCATGCTCTCCGGAAAGGCCTCGACCCCGCTGGAAACAGCGCAGACAAGGGATGGGATCCCCCGCACCCGGAAACATTTGTGCCTAAAATGGCAAGGACCCACCAAATCAAGCACTGGTTCCCCTCTTGGAACTTGCCAGAAGAATCCCCCTGACGCCTGGAGGCCCGATTGTCCACGGGAAGAACGAACCGCCGGCTCAGCCGCTCTGAAAAAAACAAACCAGGGGCCCCTCGCCGGTGTCATGAGTCGCATCCAGATGGCCAACGTCCTTATGAATCCCAGACGCAACGACTGGCGAAGAGCCCCTCCGCTGCCTAACTGCTCAACGTAGTGCCGAAGCGCCCGCAGCCAGTACCCCGCAGAAACAGCCCCGTGAGCCTCACCAATGGCATCAATGGTAACAGAACAGCTGCCGAGCAATGTTCAGGAGCCTCCTCTCCCTAATCACTAGCACATGATCGCGAACGCCTGCAACCAATTTGCAAAGTGTACGCGGGATATATATAAAACGAAAAAACGCCGCTGCTCCGCTTCCACTCTGCCTACTCTCGGTCAACCCCGGGACCCCTTCATAAAGGAATACGCTCCAAAGGCAAGAGTGAGGGAATATATCATGTACTCCCACTCCAAAGCTACTCCCGTACCTCCGACTGTAAATGCGCACCCAAAGGGCCCTCAAACACACGTACACTTTCGCCCCTGGGCCGAGTCCGCCAAGCCGACAGGCCCGGACACCCTCGGAATCTGCACACCAACCACCGCGGAGGGGGCCGCAGAACCACGATCACCTGTCGTGGCCGGAACAACCCCTAGCCCAGACCCCCGGAGGAGAAGAGACCCCCGGATGCCGCACGTCCCCGCTGTCCTGTAACAAGAACCCCCACAAACCTTCCCCACCACTCCGGCGGGAGCCACGCAGAAGCAGGCCCAGGCGACCCACCTCAAGACGCCGCAACAGGTCCCCCGCAAACCGGAAATCACACATCACCGAGACCCCCACCCATACCCCGACGGGGGAACGCCGACAGTGCACGCCGCAGAGGCCGCGCCCACACCGTAGCGGCCCTACCACCCCCCAGCAGGTCCCGTTTTAGTAACGCATGAAGAAAAAGAGGATAGACCCCAGAACAGGTAACTCACAGGCTGCCAGGAGATGCCCCTTCAGCCGCGTGCTCACGATCCACGTTTGTACGAGCGGCCAGCGCAGCTCGTCGCCCCGCATCGGGTTCCGACAGCTCGCCCTCCGACCTCTCGTCCTCCCGCACGCTGTTCAGATGGGCCTCGCCGTCCCAGAGCCACGGGTCCTGCTGTGTCCCAAGTTGCCGCTCTTCTTGGGACTACCTCCGCCCCCCTTGGTTCTGGGTGCCGCTCACGACTCCGCCTCCCGAGCTTTCCACCAGAGCCTTCACGCTCACCATACACGCTCACCGCGTCCCTGGGCTCTCGACCTGCAAAGCACTGCCAGCTGCCCCTCCGCCAGCTCTCTCCAGTCTTCCGCTGATGATGCTGCTGTGGAGCAAGAGCACCAGAACGTCCAGGGGGCCCGCCGGCCGCAGCAGTAGACAGCCCAGCAGCCGCAGAGCTCCCCGCTGCACTCCGTCCAGTGCCGGATCCCACTATGCCTGTCCCGTCACTGGAGAGGCCGGTAGTCCCCAGAACCTTCTCAGGGGGCCCGCCGGCCGCAAACAGGAGACAGCCCGGCTAGCCGCAGCTGTGCGCCTCCACGCAGGGCTCTACCCCTCCCTGACCGGCACCTTGTCAGTGGAGGAGCCGCAGATTTCTGCTTCTGCCTCCATGCCGTGTGGCGGGGGGGAAGTGGGGCTTCCCCCTGCACGAGGGCCCCGCCCTCTGAGCTCCGCCGATGGCGGGGATTCCTCCCGGCTTCCCCGCTAGCAGAGGCAAGGGGAGCGCTACCTGCAAGCGGACGCCGGAGGGGCCCCGAGCGGGGCTCCCATGGTGGTGCTGAGCTCTGGGAGGAGGGGGGGGGGGGAGCGCCGGGCCTCTAAAGCGTTCCGGAGGCCTAGACCTCCGAGCACGTGGGCCCTCCCGCCCCCCTGCTGCAGGAGATGAGCCCGGATCCTGCAAGAGATCCGAGACACGGCTCTGCAGCCAGTCATCCCCCTGTCCTCTGCTGCCTCCTGCAGCTGAGCCAAAAGGCTGTCCATGGCAGGGCTAAAGGTGGCCTGAAGCAAGGTGTGCTAAACAGACACCAAGCTCACACTCTTGCCGTCCAGCTAACTGACTCCCCCTCACAGAACCTCCCATCCTAAGGTGCAGCAAAACCCCACCTACACCAACCTCTACCAATCAGCTACCCCCCACTAACAATAACAAAATCCTCCTGGAGCTACCTTAACCCTTTCTGCTCTTCCTTCCCCCACTCTGGGCCTAGTCATGTATGCCCTGCGCTATTTCTTCTTTCTTTCGCTACGGGCATTTCTTTAACTGCAGACTGTCAGCTTTAATTTGAGGGTATTTACGTCCAAATCAGGTGAACGGTGTAGGAATTACAACAGTTTGCATATGTGCCTCCCACTTGTTAAGGGACCAAAAGTAATGGGACAGAATTATAAATCAAACGTTCACTTTTTAATACTTGGTTGCAAATCCTTTGCAGTCAATTACAGCCTGAAGTGTGGAACGCATAGACATCACCAGACGCTGGGTTCATCCCTGGTGATGCTCTGCCAGGCCTCTACTGCAACTGTCTTCAGTTCCTGCTTGTTCTTGGGGCATTTTCCCTTCAGTTTTGTCTTCAGCAAGTGAAAATGCATGCTCAATCGGATTCAGGTCAGGTGATTGACTTGGCCATTGCAGAACAATTCCACTTCTTTCCCTTAAACTCTATGGTTGCTTTTGCAGTCTGCTTTGGGTCATTGTCCATCTGCACTGTGAAGCGTCCAATGAGTTGTGAAGCATTTGGCTGAATATGAGCAAATAATATTCCCGAAACACTTCACAATTCATCCGGCTGCTTCTGTCTGCAGTCACATCATCAATAAATACAAGAGAAGCAGTTCCATTGGCAGCCATACATGCCCACGCCATGACACTACCACCACCATGCTTCACTGATGAGGTGGTATGCTTAGGACCATGAGCAGTTCCTTCTCCATCCTCTTCTCTTCCCATCACTCTGGTACAAGTTGATGTCGGTCTCATCTGTCCATAGGATGTTGTTCCAGAACTGTGAAGGCTTTTTTACATGTCTCCTAGATTGTAAGCTCGAAAGAGCAGGGCCCTCAATCCCCTCATGTTTTGCATTGTATTGGTATTGTTCTGTCACATGTTCTGTTCCCCTCTGTAATGTACAGCGCTGAGCGAACTATTGGCGCTTTATAAGTACTGTATAATAATAATATAATGTCGTTTGGCAAACTCTAATCTGGCCTTCCTGTTTTTGAGGCTCACCAATGGTTTCCATCTTGTGGTGAACCCTCTGTATTCACTCTGGTGAAGTCTCTTCTCTTGATTGGTGACTTTGACACACATACACCGACCTCCTGGAGAGTGTTCTTGATCTGGCCAACTGTTGTGAAGGGTGTTTTCTTCACCAGGGGAAGAATTCTTCGCTCATCCACCACAGTTGTTTTCCGTGGTCTTCCGGGTCTTCTGGTGTTGCTGAGCTCACCGGTGCGTTCCTTCTTTTTAAGAATGTTCCAAACAGTTGTTTTGGCCACGCCTAATGTTTTTGCTATCTCTCTGATAGGTTTGTTTTTTCAGCCTAATGATGGCTTCACTGATAGTGACAGCTCTTTGGATCTCATCTTGAGAGTTGACAGCAACAGATTCCAAATGCAAATAGCACACTTGAAATGAACTCTGGACCTTTTATCTGCTCATTGTAATTGGGATAATGAGGGAATAACACACACCTGGCCATGGAACAGCTGAGAAGCCAATTGTTCCATTACGTTTGGTCCCTTAACAAGTGGGAGGCACATATGCAAACTGTTGTAATTCCTACACCGTTCACCTGATTTGGATGTAAAATAAAGCTGACAGTCTGCAGTTAAAGCACAACTTTTTTGTTTCATTTCAAATCCGTTGTGGTGGTGTATAGATCCAAAAATGTTAGAATTGTGTGAATGTCCCAATATTTATGGACCTGACCGTACATGGGGACTCGAGAATTAACTGGAGATCAATTCTGCAAGTGTACATGCTGCACAAGGTTGAGTATTCCCACAGCAGCCTTGTCCCACGGCATTGAAGGAACATCATTAAAGCAAAATGTACCCCATATATAGGAGAGGGACCCTGTCTCAGGTGCCTAGAGTAAGCCAAAAGACCCTATCCTAGGTAGGCCTCTCATGTGATCCAGACTTGACACCCAATGAGTTAATTGGGAAACACATGGAGGACGTGGAAACCACCCATCCGTCCTAACCTTAAAAGGTCCAAAGGCCAACCTGAAGAAGGATAACTGCTACTACAAAAGAGTCCTGTTAAAGTTGTACTAGTCCAGACGTATACCAAGGCTTAGCCTGTCCCAGTAATCTCACAAAGACACTATCTGCCTGGGTATGTGGTGAGGAGAATGAGAAGCTGTTGAGTGCCTGGCCACCAGCATGGAAAAAAATGCTTAATACTCCTAAAAGCTTTTTTCTAGCTTTTATTTTTCCCCCCGTATATGTACTGTAAAAAACGCTAATAAAACGCTATTACCAGCATTTTGTTTTAGCTTATAAAAACACTAGTGTGCATGGAGCCTAAGAGGGGCTAAGGAGGGAGCTGCACACTGAAGTTTTTTACCTGTAAAAAAAACCCTTCAGCCTTTAGAACCACTTTAATTCATTTTTATTATTAAAAGAAAACTCCCCCATCCATCCATCCATGTCTCCCATGCTTTATTTTGGGGAAAATCACTTCGAAAAACACCTCCCCTAGCATCTCTGACAGAGGCCACCTTGAGTAAGGGCAGATGATTAATGTAGCCTTTTATTTCCTGGAATACATCTGCCCTTAGCTCAGGCATGCAAGTAGGAGGGTGTGTGCTTATCTGAGAAAACCCCTCATCCCCTCCTGAAGACTCCTGGGACATATGACATAATTTGCCTAGGCATAGAAATAAGGAAGTAACTAAAGAAATGTAAACAGTTTATCACAAGTAAATATACTTTCTTGACTATGTACTAACACTAGCAGAATAAGGAATCAAAGTGGTCAATGTTGATTGAGAGGGTGAAGTTCTATATATACACGGCTCAAAAAATGAAAGGAAGACTTTGTAATCCAAGTCCAGCATCAAGTCAATGACACTCCTGGGATATTGTCAGGAATGGACTAGCCAGCAATGGTGGGACTCACCTGCCTTTTGATCTGCAGTACCAGGGCTGGCCAGCGGATGCTCCCAGCAATCAGAGACTCAACTTTGCAGCCAGCTAACACCTGGAACTGATTATGCTGGGGTATTTAAGGGATGGCCAGACTTGCAGACTCTGCCTTGGTGTTGTGTTTCTCTTGGGCCCTGTATCCTGTTCCTGCTCTCTGTTCCTGTCTGATTATCTGCTACCTGTTCTGATCCCTGGCTTGTCTGACCATCCCTCTGCCTGACCCTCTGTACTACGCTGCTAGCTACCTGCTGAACCTGGCCTGTGACCCCGACCAATCTCCGCTTGTTCCCCCTGTACCTACCTGCCCAATTGATATTGACTCGGCCTGCCTGACGACGCTTGCTTGTATGTACTGTTATCTGTGGGTGGTTGGTTTGGTTTGTTTGCACTGTATTATGTTTAGTATTGCACTGCGTTTATGTTTGTATTGTTAGTGTTAATAAATTATATTGTTTATCACATATCTGAGGTCTGCGTTTCCCTGCATCAGTCACACACCTCTGGTCACACCTGGGAGCCCTGACATTACACCAAGGCCAATCCTGACCAGAAGTGGCTGCACAGGGAAGCCATCTTGGCTTGTTGCTGGGAAGGATGGATCTGGATGAGGTTGTGTATTTATATCTGCTAGTGTTTGATGACAGGGAGTATGCTTATCAGACTCTGAAGGAGTATCCCCGGGATCAACTGCTAGAATGTATACGGATCGCTCATGTTCTAGTAGATCAGGGCACAGAGTTCTCTGAGGTGCAGCCATTGATTGAGGTTTGTGCTGAGTTGGTTTCATCTGGTTCCCCGAATGCAGGGATGAATTTTTGCCGCCATTTAGTGCCGACCAGGTAGAGTCCCTGGTGTGGTTATTAGAGGATGATGTGTGGGTTACTTTCTGGAGCGTTATTCCACATGTTCACCACAGACACTAAGAGTTTGTATAAACGCAGTGCAGTCATTGACCAGACAGGCTTTGTGTAAGCTCAGCTTTGTTCAACCCATACTGCAGACATGGACAGACTTGTTGCACCCAGCCTCAGTCAGCTTACAAAAACCCAGTCCTGCTTCTAACTCTACTCCTGTATTCCCACCAGCTCCTCCAGTTACAGCCCAGTATACTTGGCTATCTACCGCATGTCAGTACCCTGTTCCCACTCGCTGCACCTATCCTGCCTTTAACCCTGTAAAAAAGCCCTCTGTAGCAACTGCTCCCTCTCCTGTTCCATCCTCCAGCTCTTCTCTGTCTCCAGCTGCTCCATTCGTTTGCAGACCTGCGTTTACTTGCAGTGCTCCAGTAGTTAAAACCAGAAAAAAAGCGAAAATTCTTTCCAACCAATACCATCCTGCCAGTATCCAAACCGGTGAGCCTGCCTTCCGTGGTTCAGCCTGATGCCTCTACTCGGCCTGAAGCCTCTACTCGGCCTGATGCCGCTACTCAGCATGATGAACTGATCCAGCCCGAGTATCCTATTAGGCCAGTTGACTCGATGCCCGCTGTTGATCCAGATGATCCGGTACCTGATCCAGTGCCCGCTGTCATGCCAATTGACTCAGAGCCCGCTGTCATACCTGGTGACCCGGTGCCCGCAGTCTTGCCAGACGACTCTGTGCCCGCAGTCTTGCCAGACGACTCTGTGCCCGCAGTCTTGCCAGACGACTCGATGCCCACTGTCGTGCCTGGTGACTCGGTGCCCCGCCGCTTCGTCTGGGGGCCCGAGACCTGTCGCTCCACCTGGGGGTCCGGCGCCCGCCGCTCCGCCTGTGGGCCCGAGACCTGTCGCTCCGCCTGGGGGCCCGAGACCTGTCGCTCCATCTGGGGGTCCGGCGCCCGCCGCTCCTGGGGGCCCGAGACCTGTCTCTCTGCCTGCTCTGGGGGCCCGAGACCTGTCGCTCCATCTGGGGGTCCGGCGCCCGCCGCTCCGCCTGAGGGCCCGAGACCTGTCGCTCCGTCTGAGGGCCCGAGACCTGTCGCTCCGCCTGAGGGCCCGAGACCTGTCGCTCCGCCTGAGGGCCCGAGACCTGTCGCTCCGCCTGAGGGCCCGAGACCTGTCGCTCCGCCTGGGGGCCCGAGACCTGTCACTCCATCTGGGGGTCCGGCGCCCGCCGCCCCTCGCACCTGTCGCCCTAGGGCCCGAGACCCTGTCGCACCTCCGCCTGGGGGCCCGAGGCCTGTCGCCCTCTGGGGGCCGGGGGTCGCCGCCCGGTGCCTGTCGCCGCCCTCTCCGGGGGCCCGGTGCCTGTCGTCCCCCCCGGGGGCCCGCGCCTGTCGCCCCTCCCGGGGGCCCGGCGCCTGTCGCCCCTCCCGGGGGCCCGGCGCCTGTCGCCCCCCCGCCCGGGGCGCCTGTCGCCCTGCCCGGGGCCCGGCCTGCGCCCCCCCGGGCCGCGGCGCCTGTCCGCCCAATCCCGGTGCCCGCCCGGCGCCCCGGACCGGCCCGGCACCTGCTGCCTCGCCCGCCCGGGGGCCCGGCGCCTGCTGCCCCGCCCGGTAATCCAGCCCGATGTGCCTCTGCCCGGTGTGCCCTCCCCCGCCCGGAGTGCCAGCCCGGTGTGCCTCTGCCCGGAGTCCCAGCCCGGTGTGCCTCTGCCCGGAGTCCAGCCCGGTGTGCCTCTGCCCCGGAGTCCAGCCCGGTGTGCCTCTGCCCGGAGTCCAGCCCGGTGTGCCTCTGCCCGGAGTCCAGCCCGGTGTGCCTCTGCCCGGAGTCCAGCCCGGTGTGCCTCTGCCCGGAGTCCAGCCCGGTGTGCCTCTGCCCGGAGTCCAGCCCGGTGTGCCTCTGCCCGGTGTCCAGCCCAGCCCGGTGTGCCTCTGCCCGGTGTGCCTTTGCCCGGTGTGCCTTTGCCCGGTGTGCCGCTGCCGGAGTCCTGCCCGGTGTGCCGCTGCCCGGAGTCCTGCCCGGTGTGCAAGTCTTTGATATCCCGCCAGTTACCAGACCCGGGCGGTGGAACATTTTGCCCAGCTAGGACTGTTTGGAGCGTCCTGAGTCCGCTCCTTGAGGGGGGGGGTACTGTCAGGAATGGACTAGCCAGCAATGGTGGGACTCACCTGCCTTTTGATCTGCAGTACCAGGGCTGGCCAGCGGATGCTCCCAGCAATCAGAGACTCAACTTTGCAGCCAGCTAACACCTGGAACTGATTATGCTGGGGTATTTAAGGGATGGCCAGACTTGCAGACTCTGCCTTGGTGTTGTGTTTCTCTTGGGCCCTGTATCCTGTTCCTGCTCTCTGTTCCTGTCTGATTATCTGCTACCTGTTCTGATCCCTGGCTTGTCTGACCATCCCTCTGCCTGACCCTCTGTACTACGCTGCTAGCTACCTGCTGAACCTGGCCTGTGACCCCGACCAATCTCCGCTTGCTCCCCCTGTACCTACCTGCCCAATTGATATTGACCCGGCCTGCCTGACGACGCTTGCTTGTATGTACTGTTATCTGTGGGTGGTTGGTTTGGTTTGTTTGCACTGTATTATGTTTAGTATTGCACTGCGTTTATGTTTGTATTGTTAGTGTTAATAAATTATATTGTTTATCACATATCTGAAGTCTGCGTTTCCCTGCGTCAGTCACATACCTCTGGTCACACCTGGGAGCCCTGACATTTATTGATTTGGTCAGGTAAGTAGCAGAGGGGGGTGTTCATCAGTTTCAGCTGCTTTGGTGTTCATGAAATGAACAACAGGTGCACTAGATGGGCAACAATGAGACGACCCCCAAAACAGGAATGGTTTTACAGGTGGAGGCTACTGATATTTTTTCCCTACTCATCTTTTCTGACTGTTTTTCACTAGTTTTGCATTTGGCTCGGGTCAGTGTCCCTACTGGTAGCATGAGGCCATACCTGGACCCTACAGAGGTTGCACAGGCAGTCCAACTCCTCCAGGATGGCACATCTATACGTGCCATTGGCAGAAGGTTTGCTGTGTCTTTCAGCACAGTCTCAAGAGCATAGAGGAGATTCCAGGAGATGGGAAGTTACTCTAGGAGATCTGGACAGGGCTGTAGAAGGTCCTTAACCCATCATCAGGACTGGTATCTGCAAGGAGGAACAGGATGAGCCCTGCCAGAGCCCTACAAAATGACCTCCAGCAGGCCACTGGTGTGAATGTCTCTGACCAAACAATCAGAAACAGACTTCATGAGGGTGGCCTGAGGGCCGGACGTCCTCTAGTGGGCCCTGTGCTCACTGCCCAGCACCATAGAGCTGGATTGGCATTGGCCATTGAACCCCAGAATTGGCAGGTCCACCAATGGCACTGTGTGCTTTTCACAGATGAGAGCAGGTTCCCCCTGAGCACATGTGACAGACGTGAAAGGGTCTGGAGAAGTCATGGAGAACATTCTGCTGCCTGTAACATGGTTCAGCATGACTGTTTTGGTGGTAGGTCAGTGATGGTCTGGGGAGGCATCTCCATGGAGGGACGCACAGACCTCTACAGGCTAGACAATGGAATCCTGACTGCCATTAGGTATTGGGATGAAATCCTTGGACCCATTGTCAGACCCTACACTGGTGCAGAGGGTCCTGGGTTCCTCCTGGTTCAGGGGGTCCTGGGTTCCTCCTGGTGCAGGACAATGCCCGGCCTCATGTGGGGAGAGTATGCAGGCAGTTCCTGGAGGATGAAGGAATTGATACCATTGAATGGCCCCCACACTCACCTGACCTAAATCCAATAGAACCCCTCTGGGATGTCATGTTGCGGTCCATCCGAAGCCACCAGGTTGCACCTCAGACTGTCCAGGAGCTCAGTGATGCCCTGGTCCAGATCTGGGAGGAAATACCCCAGGGGACCATCCATCGTCTCAATAGGAGCATGCATAGGCATACATACAAGCATGTGAGGGCCATACAAAATTTCAGCAAAACTGACTCGCCTGCTGCATCATTTCTTCACTTTGATATTCGGGGTGTCTTTGAATTCAGTCCTCTGTAGGTCGATTATTTTATTTTCCATCAAACGATGGGGCGTCCTTACATTCCTAACACATTACCCCGTCCATGTCAGTATAGAGATCCTGCAGGAAATGTTTTTTTTCCCCCATTGAGATCTGATGGGTTTTCATAGTCTTCCTTTCCTATTTTTGAGCCGTGTACGTTTAAGCCTGTCCTGTGATGGGTATGAATAGAAGGACGTTGAGTTTTTCAGGTGACTTTTATCCCCAGTAGTATTTGGTTTTATGCCCAGTAGTATTTGGTTTTATGCCCAGTAGGACGGAGAGCTGTAACCTGAGGACATCATGATTATGCTTAGCAAGATAGCGGGAGAGGTGACATGAGGACATGGTGCTTAACACCACGTGGATAGGAAGTCTGCCACAACTACAGCCAAACATTCATTCGTCTGCATATCTTTCATCAAGGCTTATCCCTGTACTGTGAATGGAGTAACAACTCCCCAATAGGTCTAGATCCATGTGTTTTGCACACCACAACCTGTTACCATCTTTAAAAGCAGCAATCTTCCACCAGAAACCAGTGGAGGGCGCTATTGGGACATCAGTCTATGCATGAAGGTAAAAAACCTTCTGCGTGCAGCAGCTCCCCCAGCCTGCTCAATACTTACCTGAGCCTCATCACAATTCAGCAATGTGAATGATAGCCTCGGCTGTCCTGGGTCTCTGCCTCCTCATTGGCTGAGAGAGCCGTTGGCTCCCGCTGCTGTCAATCATAGCCAGTCAGCCAATGAGAAGAGAGAGGGGCCAAGCCGCGGCTCTGTGTGTGAATGGACATATGGAGCAGTGGGTGCCACATAGCAAGCTGCTTCCTGAGGGGGCACCCAACAGGGGGGAGGAGCCAGGAGAGCCTGCGGGGGACCCGGGAAAAGGAGGATCCAGGCTGCTCTGTGCAAAACCACTGCATACAGCAGGTAAGTATAGACATGTTTTTTTTTTTTTCTAAAGAGCCTTTAGAATCGCTTTAATTCAACATCAAGATTATTCTCTTAAGTGCACCCTCTAGTGACAGCTAGTGGTTTTGTTCTGGCTGCAGCATCCTGAACCCCAACAATCCCCCTTTGTGGTAGGACTAAATAGGATGATGTCATAGTTTTTTTGGATCATACATTACACAGAGCACACATACTAGGATCATACATTACACAGAGCACACATACTAGGATCATACATTACACAGAGCACACATACTAGGATCATACATTACACAGAGCACACAGTCTTATGTACTTCTGCTCTGGCTGGGGTCCTAAAAGTCTGCAGGCACTCAGTGATTCTTCTGCGTCCTGGAGCCTCTGTACATCCAAGCCACACCTCCCATTACTGGAGCTCTGATATGAGGGATACCATGGGATTGAGCAGACGTGTGTCACGTAGCGTGCCTCGCCAAAAATGGGTATGGCTACATTGTGCTGAATATTGGGTGTCGCTTAAAGCGGAGGTCCACCCAAAAGGGGAAGTTCCATTTTGAAGCTTGCTCCCTCGCTCCTGGTAAAAAAATGGGAATTTTTGGGGAGCAGGGGGGATCAGGTCCCCGATTTTGACAGGTATTTGCTCCCCCCACAGCCTTCTGAAACATGTGACAGGTCCGAGAAAACTGCGGGACCATTCACAATGTGCAGCTCTGCTCGCACATGCGCAGTGAGCACCCAGTGGCGAAGCCGCAAGCTCTCACAGCTGGGTGCCCACACTTAAGATGGCGGCACCTGGGACAGGACAACACTGGAAAGAACGGCTGAGGTGAGCACATCGCTGGATCCTGGGACAGGTAAGTGGCTGTTTTATAAAAGTCAGCAGCTACAGTTTTTTGTAGAATTTAATATGAGAATCAGAGACTCAAATTTAGAGGCATTAGCCCTTTATTCTGACAGGGCAGTTCAGAGCACTTCTACTGCAGCTCCTCGCATGGCGCAAAAGTCTGATAGCTCGTCAGAGAGTGAGAAGGTAGAAAGCTCCACAGGGTTTGATTTCACACAAGTAGAACCTTTTGCAAAGTCAGTAAAGGAGGTGATTGGTTGGGAGGAAGTGAAATAAACACTGTGTAAGGTCAAAAATATTTTCCAAATCTTAAAAAGGAATGGAAGGATTTTTCATTGGATGAGTTTTTAATCGATGAGTTGGTGGAACTCATTAAATGGCATAAACCAGATAAGAAAACAAGCCTTAACAAAAGACTAGCAAAATTGTAGCTGGTGAAGGAACCCAAGGTGAATCCATTAATTCACATCTATAATGTGCCTAGGTGGGGCCAGTAGGCCAGCCATTGCTCTTGCTGCAGTGGGGAAAGCAATCTCCAGAGTGACTTCCAATATCAAAAAAGCTCTTATGGAGGGAGCTGATCAAGAAAAAAGTAATACCAGCTCTTCAAGAACTCAATTTAGCAGGAGATTTCATGGTCGAGGCATCAGCAGACGTAATCAGTCTATCCACTAGCAGAATGCTGGCTTCAGTTGTATCCAAAAGAGCTTAGCCTTGGGTGGTGGATGAAGCGTCAAAAACCAGTTGGTGTCAGATACCTAATGATGGAACTAATATATTTGGTTTTAAATGAGACTTGGTCATCTCTAAGATTACTGGCGGAAAAATCAGGACTAATTCCCTCTGACAAAAAGCTGAAACCCGCAGAAGGGTCTATTTTACAGATGTAACCTTCTGGAAAACCTGTAGACCTGGAAGAGAATTCAAAGACCCTGGAAAGACACACAGAAACCAATTAGCCGGCACTCTGAGCTGGCTTTTCTGTTGACCACGAATGGTCCACAGTATTTTCTCTCCTAACCAAGAAACGGGAGCTCCAAAAATAGATCTGCAACAACTTCCATCAAACACCAAATGTGTGAGATATTTTGCAAGGGTCCCATACCCCACAGCATAGGGGATAGACTACCTGTATCATTCATCAGGAATTTCTGTCTAGGATTAATCTTTCCCCCAACACTTTAATTGCTAGTTTCTATTCGGACTCAGAAGATAAACGGCCACAGTGATAGTAGTAATCTAGTTTCTGGCCGAGAAGACCATGGTTCAAACCCTTCTACAAGGATCCTCAATTTTTAACTTTAGTTTTCAAATTTTTTTTTGGATTTGTTTAAATTTTCATTCAATTTAAATAACCAAATTTTGTTGAATTTTGAACGTAACAAAAGAATCGCAAGGTTAATGGATACAGCCCTGGGTAAATTTCTAGCTGGT
>CATNWA010002180.1:0-23944 GCA_951230385.1 Staurois parvus
GACTGCAAGCAAACACCCCAGAAAACATCTCTTACAAGTCTGAGTCCCACTCCGTGTACCTTTCATATGTCCCCTCTACTCCTCCTTTTCATATTACTTTCCTGCATTCCCAAAATCTCACTTCTTAACCCCTCTGCTCCACCCCAAAACATGTACATCTCCCCCACACTGGCATGAGGGAAGGGACTGATGATTGTGTTATTGATCTTGATGGAGAAGTCGGGGGGGGGCATGGGCTGGAGGGAATACTAAGAGCTCAGTTTTGGAAAGATTGAGTTTGAGGAAGTGGAGTGACATCCATGCCGATATGTCACTTAGTAGGTTAGTAATGTGAGAGGAGACTGAAGGGGTGAGGTGAGGAGAAGACTGAAGGGGTGAGGTGAGGAGGAGACTGAAGGGGTGAGGTGAGGAGGAGACTGAAGGGGTGAGGTGAGGAGGAGACTGAAGGGGTGAGGTGAGGGGTAGAAAGATAGATTTGTGTGTCATCAGCATAGAGATGGTACTTAAAGCCATGGGAGTTTATCAAGTGACCAAGGGAGGAGGTGTAGATGGAGAAGAGAAGGGGTCCAAGGACAGAACATTGAGGGACCCCTACAGAAAGAGGGGAGTGAAGAGGAGGATCCAGAGTTATAGATAACACTGAAGGAGCATGTAAAAAGTAAAAAATGAAAAAGCGCCTTAGTATAAAAAACAAGCTGCTATGCACGAAATTAGGTACCAATATCCTATAGAAGAGACAATGTATATAACAAGTGCAGCGCTTGTAGCCAATAAATTAAATGCAGTGACATATATCTTAATTAAATAATTTATATAATTATAAGGAGCAGTCCCATAAATATAAATAATTCAAGATGAAGAAAATAAATATTCAAAGGTGACTCTGTTGTCCGGGTAGAGGTGGTAATGAAATGCGCACTCACCGGACGCGCATATTAAATGCGCCTTGTGTGTATAAATCCTGATCTTAGGTAGTAGGGGGTCTTCCTTCTATTGGAACCCAGATGAGTTGTCCTTCTCCCTTAGGAATGCTTGTGTGGTCCTGGTGGGTGCTAATACTCCTGATGGGTTAAGTGGTAGGTGGTGATCCTGTATCAGCGTTGGACCTGTGGGCTAGAGTACTCCCCCAGGGGACAACAAAGATACTCCCATAGTGTAGTAGGTTAACTTTTATTAAATAAATAAAGAGGTGCTTCACATTAAAAATATCAAAAACGTTGCAGACAGTTGTCTGTAGGAGGACTGACCAGCTGGTGTGTTATAATGGCCGCCGGAGCTCCACGATGCTCCTGCGGCGTGACGTCACGGTGTGGTGTGGCTCCTCCTGACGCGTATCGTGCTCCTGCACGTCCTCAGAGGGGGGTCGCCATACACGCCGCGCCGTGCGCCGTTCGTATTTATAGACGAAACGGCACATGCGCAGTAGACTGCGGCCATTTTGGAATAGCGCAAAATGGACTGCGCATGCGCGGGGGTTTACGGGCGCCATTTTTCCATAGTCTTATCCCATATAGAAACAGACTGATTGTCTGTATATACATCTAAGGGGAGAGGGAACATTAAATCAGCAAGGGACTATAACGATGTCCCTTGCTATTAATTAAAGGCCATTTATAGACCTATTATAACTGTAATTGAACCCATCAAGACAAATATGGAATAAATGTCTATCTACACCTGGTGGAAAAAAGGAAGGTTATAGGAACGTATTAGTATAGAGGGAAAACCTACAGCACCATCTAGTGTTTAGATAGAAGGATGCTAATGGATGAATTAATTCATCCTATCAGTGTCTATGATGGACAATATAAACACAAACTGGTTTTATACTAAGGTAGTAGAACCAGTGTAAAATAAAATAACCAAATATAAAACATAATTTAATATTAATAATGAATTAATATCCCATTCTCCATGGACTTAAGATCCGTGCGCATGTGCCATTGTCGTCCTTATTTATTAAAAAAGTACAATCAAAATTCTACTCAAATAAATAGACATGGTGAAAGTATTTAACATAACCACCATGTAGATAGCTAATAAACAATATAAAAAATATATAAAAAAGTAAGAATGTATATATAAATGAACGAATAAAATGAACGAATAAAATATCAGAAAAAAACCATGATCAAATATTAAGACCCAGAAGAGTACATGTACAGGATGGAAGGTGTCTAACTATTTTCAATGAAACAGTTAATATCGACCTCAATATTGAGGCCGTTGGGTTTTAGGGAGCGACGTTCATATATCCATTTCATTTCCAATTGTGAAACAGCCCGTCTTTTATGTATTCCTCTCCAATGAGGCTTGATTATGTCAATACCTGCAAATTTCAGAGAGGTGGGGTCCATATTGTGAAATCTCCTATAGTGATTAGAGACTGAATGCTCCCTATATCCCCATTTGATGTTATTGACATGTTCACGTAACCTGTCCCTCAGTCGCCTGGTGGTGCGTCCAATATACTGTAAATTGCATGGACATTCTAGTAAATAGACGACAAATTTACTATTACATGTGATAAGTTTATCTATATTATAACTCTTTTTAGTTACCTGTGAGAAAAAAGTAGTCTGTTTATGTTTCCTAGTGTTGTCACATTTACAGATTATACACTTATTGCACGGGTAATATCCTTTAAGGTCTCCAAACAAGGAGATCTCTTTAGGTGGATCTATTACATTAGGCGCTAAATAGTGCCTTAAATTCGTGGCCTTACGGAATACTATTTCCGGTTTATCCTGTAAAATATTAGACAAAACCGGATCAGCCTTGAGGATTTTCCAATTTTTCTTGATAATGTAATTAATTCCACCATATTGCTGTGAATAGTTGGTAACAAAAGGGCATATTTGGCCTTTCCTAGCTTTTACCTTATCTTTTAAAAGGTCCTCTCTATTGAGGTGTGCCACAACATCAATTGTGTTCTCAAGAATTTCGGTTTCATACCCTTTTTCTAAAAACCTATTTTTTAATATTTCAGACTGGTTATAGAAGGTGTCAAGATCCGTACAATTCCTCCGTAATTGGATGAATTGTCCCTTCGGGATGTTAGATAACCATCTAGGGTGATGGCAACTCCCTTTCGGTATATATCCATTCCGATCAGTCTTTTTAAAGAAGGTTTTAGTTACAAGTCCTCCATTATAATTAACTAATGTGAGATCCAAAAAGCTGATCTCATTTACACTATAATTGTAGGATAACTCTATATTTCTATCATTATAATTGAGAGTTGTAAAAAAAATTAATTAACGCCTGTTCTCCCCCATTCCAGAGTAGGAACACATCGTCAATGTATCGTCTATAAAATATGAGTTCTGGCCATTCCCTTGAGTAAATCATAATCTCCTCCCAGTGCGCCATAAACAAATTTGCAAGGCTGGGGGCAAACTTTGCCCCCATTGCAACGCCCTTTATCTGTAGGTAGTATTTCCGATCAAACACTGAAGGAGCGCTGCGATAGGTAGGAGGAGAACCAGGAGAGAGCAGAGTCTCTGATGCCAAGAGAGTGGAGTTTTTTGAGAAGGAGGGGATGGTCAATAGTATCAAAAGCCACAGAGCAATCAAGTAGTAAGTGTATGGATTAATGGTCATTGGTTGGGATGAGTATGGAGTAGAAGCCATTGGTTGGGATGAGTACGGAGTAGCGGCCATTGGTTGGGATGAGTACGAAGTAGTGGCCATTGGTTGGGATGAGTACGGAGTAGTGGCCATTGGTTGGGATGAGTACGGAGTAGCGGCCATTGGTTGGGATGAGTACGGAGTAGTGGCCATTGGTTGAGAATCGAGATGAGTACGGAGTAGCGGCCATTGGTTGGGATGAGTACGGAGTAGCGGCCATTGCTTGGGATGAGTATGGAGTAGTGGCCGTTGGTTGGGATTAGTACGGAGTAGTGGCCATTGGTTGGGATGAGTACGGAGTAGTGGCCATTGGTTGGGATGAGTACGGAGTAGTGGCTATTGGTTGGGGATGAGTACGGAGTAGTGGCCATTGGATGGGATGAGTATGGAGTAGTGACCATTGGTTGGGATGAGTACGGAGTAGTGACCATTGGTTGGGATGAGTATGGAGTAGTGACCATTGGTTGGGATGAGTATGGAGTAGTGGCCATTGGTTGGGATGAGTAAGGCGTAGTGGCCATTGGTTGGGATGAGTACGGAGTAGTGGTCATTGGTTGGGATGAGTATGGAGTAGTGGCCATTGGTTGGGATGAGTATGGAGTAGTGGCCATTGGTTGGGATTAGTACGGAGTAGTGACCATTGGTTGGGATGAGTATGGAGTAGTGGCCATTGGTTGGGAGGAGTACGGAGTAGTGACCATTGGTTGGGATGAGTATGGAGTAGTGGCCATTGGTTGGGATTAGTACGGAGTAGTGACCATTGGTTGGGATGAGTATGGAGTAGTGGCCATTGGTTGGGATTAGTACGGAGTAGTGACCATTGGTTGGGATGAGTATGGAGTAGTGGCCATTGGTTGGGAGGAGTACGGAGTAGTGACCATTGGTTGGGCTGAGTACGGAGTAGTGGCCATTGGTTGGGATGAGCACGGAGTAGTGGCCATTGGTTTTAGCAGTTAGTAGATCATTAGTGTGGTTTAGTAGGGCAGTTTCAGTGGAGTGTAATGAGTGAAAGCCAGACTGTAAAGGGTGAAGAAGGTTGTTGTCGGTGAGGGAGGAGCTCAGACGATTGTAGACTAAGCGTTCTAGGAGTTTAGAGGTAAATGGCAGCAGGGAGATGGGTCTTAAGTTGTTCAGGTTGGTGGGGTCCAGGGAGGGCTTTTTAAGTATGGGAGTGATGTGCGCATGCTTTAGAGGGGAGGGGAAGGCACCAGTAGAAAGGGAAAGATTGAAGATGTGAGTGAGGGAGCATAGGATGGAAGAAGAGGGTGACCGTAGTAGTTGTGAGGGGACAGGATCCAGGGGGCAGGTGGTGAGATGGGCTTCTGACCTCAGTGACCTCTTCAGTAGTAGCGAGGTCAGAAGAGGAAAGTGTTGAGGGAGGTTTAGTATAAGGTATGCTAAGTGGGATGGATGTCTGTGCAGTAGTGGAGATGCCGCTATGAATTGTATCAATCTTGTTTTTGAAATGATTTGCAATCTCATGAGCAGTGAGTGAGGTACTGGGTGGGGGTGGAGAAAGTAGAGAATTAAAAGTAGAGAAGAAAGATGAGGACTGGATGACAAACTATTGATGAGACTGACAAAGTAGGCTTGTTTGGCAGCATGGAGGGAGGAATTGTATGTCTCTTAACCACTTCCAGTCCGGACACTTTCACCCCCTTCCAGTCCAGGCCAATTTTCAGCTTTCAGCACTAACACACTTTGAATGACAATTGCGCGGTCATGCAACACTGTGCCCATATGAATTTTTTACCGTTTTTTTTGAGACAGATAAAGCTTTATTTTGGTGGTATTTATTCACTACTGGGATTTTTATTTTTTTGCTATGTAAATGAAAAAGTCCAAAAATTTTGAAAAAAGTTTTTACTTGTAAAATTTTGCAATAATATTTCATCATAAATCTTGGCCAAAATTTATTCCGTTATCTTTTTAGTAAAAAAAAAAAAAAAAAGCCCAAATTAGTTTTATAACCAAAAATTATAACTTTTAAACATTTTTTTTTTTTTAATTTTTAATTTTTTTTATATTATTATTTATGTTTTTTTTTTTACATACTGTCACCCTAGTAGTACAGCGTCACCATGGTGACACTGTAGTACTTGTGGGGGGTGATGAAGATTTTTTTTTTTTTTACTCTGATTGCTTTTACACCCATAAAGGCTGTAAAAGCAATAATTTCTCCTTCTCTCTGGCTGCATTCTTGCAGCCATTGAGAACTACTGTGTGAGCTGTGATTGGTCACAGCTTGTCACATGGTACAAGTCTGTTGTGAATAGCCTTGTACCATGTGACCTTTGTGATCATTCACAGATTTCACACGTAGTAAGCAATGTTAGAAGCAGGGGTGGACTGACAACTCATGGGGCCCCCCCGGGCAATAGGGGATCATGGGGCCCCTGTGTCCTTCCCAAACTCAAAAAAGCTTATGAAAAAGGTACCAGGGGCATCTCATGGGGCCCCCTACTGACCCCAGACCCTCAGGTAGTGCCGAGTTTCCAAATGGTCAGTCCGCCCCTGGTCAGAAGTGACATCTTGTGATCACTGATTGGCCAATCGGTAATCACATGATCGGGACCTCACAGAAGAGGTCCCATATGTTGATCGGTATTTGTGGTGCTGCATGCTCTCAGGAAGTGCGCATAAGCAGGGGGCGGGGAGTCCATTTATAAATGGCCACCTGACATTGCACTGCCACCATCCGGCCATTTATATACAACGGGTGGATGGGAGGTGGTTAAGATGTCTGGTGTGGTCAGTCTGCCACGGATGTAATGGTCGGGGCCTGATGCTTCGTGTTGTTAGAGGACCAAGTGAGTCCAGTGTGGATGACAGTGAACTGTTGTAGACAGCAGTGGCCAGGTCAGGGCAGGACAGGGGAGAGATTCTGTCATAGAGTTGGTCAGTTGCAGAGTGGAAAGGAGCCGGGTTCAAGTTGTGAAGGTTTCTGCGGGTAATTGTTTGCTGCTTGGAGGGATAGGTGTTTGAAGATGAGGAGACTGTGAAGGTGATGAGATTGTGATCAGAGAGAGGAAAGGGGGTGTTTGTGAGGTTGTAGGGAGTGCAAAGATGGGAGAAAACAAGGTCTAATGTATTCCCATCAGAGTGAGTGGAGGACGGTATACATTGTGTTCAGGACATTTACTACAAATGACATTTTTTCTCTCTTTCTTCCTATTTGAATCTTATAAAACAAAGACATAGATATTCCAATCCCCCTAAATATCCCCCCATCCCCCGCCACTAATTAAAGTCATAAAATCCATTAGTATAGACTGATGAGGTGAGAAGGTGACACCTCTCCACAATGAGGAGAATGTTCCGGCCCCGGAAGTGGGGAATGTTCTGCCCCTGAAGGGGTTAATCTGGGTTCCCACACTATATATGTGTGTATCATCATCTGCTGGAGATAAAAGACGTCACAGTGACTATGGAGGAAGAGGACGGACGTGACTATGGAGGAAGAGGACGGACATGACTATGGAGGAAGAGGACGGACGTGACTATGGAGGAAGAGGACGGACGTGACTATGGAGGAAGAGGACGGCCGTGGCTATGGAGGAAGAGGACGGACGTGGCTATGGAGGAAGAGGACGGACGTGACTATGGAGGAAGAGGACGGACGTGACTATGGAGGAAGAGGACGGGTGACTATGGAGGAAGAGGACGGACGTGACTATGGAGGAAGAGGACGGACATGACTATGGAGGAAGAGGACGGATGTAACTATGGAGGAAGAGGACGGACGTGACTATGGAGGAAGAAGGACCGGACGTGACTATGGAGGAAGAGGACGGACATGGCTATGGAGGAAGAGGACGGGGGTTGGTTACTGGGTGTAAATAGAACATAAATCTTATTACCTCCTCTGCTGCCACTTCTACCAACGTCTCCTTTCTACTTCTGTCTGTGCCTGACATCACTTCCTGTCTGTACCTGACATCACTTCCTGTCTGTCTTCCATAGAGACTTCCTGTCTGGGTAGAAGTGAGATCCCCACCTTGTGGAGCTCAGAGGAACTGCAGCCCCGAGAAGCATCTGGTAGTGTGACCCCGGCCTTGTGCTGGGTGTGTATGGACTGTAGATCCTTATAGAGGGGTCACCTCCACTCCCACCAAGGGGGACAGAAATATATGACTGCCTAGTTCAGCCTTTCTCAGCCCAGGGTCCTCCAAAGGTTTCTAGGGGCTCCTTCAGCAATGAACAATTCCTGTCTCTTAGTAACAAATGGCATCAATGATCTGTAAAATCCATTTCTTGGAATACATCACAGGACACGAAGCATCTTTATAAATCCTTCCTAACACTGTTATGCCCACCTACAGGTGATCGGACATTGGCAAACAATAGACAGGGACGTCCCCTTGTAGAGCAGATCTCTGACATAGGAAAGGTTTGTAGCAAGCCATAGCCCATAACAGGAGGGGACGGATCTCTGGGATTCCTGAGGAAAGGAATCACTAACTAGCTGACATCTCCTGAGCGTTCCAAATCAGACTCGCCCTCGCAACTTCACAACTTCTCCCAGACACAAAAACATTCCACGCATGTAAACACATACATGTAATCTGACCGACGTCAACATGCTCAACTCTGACAGTCCCAGAATATCCAATGTGTTTGGTGTTTAGTGACATCATATATCATGCCTGCTCAATATACAGGAAATGATCCACTACAGGGACCCATCACCTCCCAATCGTGCCGCTCACCTTCAGGTTTGAGCCACACAAAGGGAAGGTCAAACACACTTTGGTCACCACTATGGGTGGCAGAACTGGCAACATTCCTCCACTTCACTTGGAATCAGTAAGTCTCATTTTAAGGCCGCAGGTCTCCAGGCAAATCCTTGTTAAAATTAAAGCTCAAAAGAGCTCATGATTGTTTACATTTCCATTCAATGAGTTTATTGTGGTGCAGGGAAGTTCAGGCACTCCAAACTTGTGTGAAATGCCGTCACCTCCACCTGAGTTGCCTGAACGTCCGGTAAGAGATGCTAAAGATGTTCTCCCTAATGAGTCACCCATTTAGAGTATAACTCCGTTCCTGGCTGGGCAGGATTTGGCAACGTGATGTGTAACTTACTTTTTTTGGATCATTGCTTAGTCAGGAGCTGGAGGGAGTGATGTGCATGTGACAAATCAGCAGGAAGGTATCAGTCTGGGTAAAGATGCCAAACCATTCATTTCAGTCAAATGTTCATCCAGTGTAATGTGTCAGGGAAAGGCATTCACCAATACCTGGTCCTAGGGGTGGGACAAGACATGATCTAGTGTTTGGTGTCAGACGAGCCCCCTGTCCTACTGTACCCTTGTGCTGTGTGTTAAACACTCTTTCATTTTTTTGTTTGTTTCTCCTTGCAGCCAACATTGGATGCGGCTGGATCGGCACCCCGTCCACCTGGACCCGGCCCCCTTCTCAAGCTTGGGGAAAGGCTGGTGTTCAACATGGAGAGATTATGGGAGCAAAGGAGGCTTTCTAATGCATCCAGTAATATAGAAAGGTTACTGGGGCTCCAACATGAAGCCCTGCTTGGACTTGTCACCACGGTCAGGGATCAGACTACAGCGCTGCAGGACCTTAGTCATGATATCCGGGCCTTATGTCAAGCAGGGGCTGAACAAAATGCACCTTGGCCAGAGGCTCCCAACCCCTGTGCAGTAGTTGTTTGGGGCCAATGCCAAGTTGCCACAGAGTTCCCCTGTAGAAAGGTAGAAAGTGCCGGGAAATCAGAAGGGGAACAACCTTTGGAGGTGCCATTCTGGAACGACCCACTCTGGAGCACCCCCCTCAAGAAACCCCACCCGAAGTAGTGCCTCCTTCCCCAAGGATCCCTCTTCTGCTCCCTTCCTCACATTCCACTTTGCCCCTTGACACACCCCCACTTTCACACCCCCTCCCCTTGTTTCTACATGCCCCTCCTCTCAATCCCATTTCCACCCTTACCTTCCACATCCTGTCCACTCTCCTCAGCCCTCAAATGCCCCTCCCCACATTCTCCCTGTCTTCCATTCCCCATTCAACCTCTCCCCCAGCACTCCCTCCCCACCACTCTTTCCCAGCCCCTCCACACACTGTACCCCCCCAACCCTCACACCCACCGCCTCTGCAGCAGCAGCCTCCTCCTCCCCATTAATTTTGTATTTTTTTGTAATAAACATTATTTGGAAAGTATCAGAACGTGTCTTTCAAATTGTCAGAAATGCATTTGGGGTAATAATGGTGGCTTGGTCATGTCGGGAATCCCAACACAGGCGCTTTTCTGAGTATGGCTACCAATAATTCCAAATAGCGAACACTAAAAAAGCAGCACTTCAGAAAGAAAACTAAAAGGTGACCCTTCCAGAGGCATTGGTGGTTAGACTCTTTGGCCTTTCTGCTGCTTTCACCTGGTGGTCTGTCCTGCAAATAGTTTTAGCTGTTCCCCATCACACAAGTTCTCTGGCACATGTAGCGGTTGGCCATTATCTGCTAACCATTTGGCTGCCCCAAGGGAGCTTAGAATTATCAGTGGACTCTGTGGGCAAGGCTAACGTTCCCCAATATGGGAACACACAATATTGCAGCTTGTTCTCTAAGTGTCGGCTAGCTTTTGTCTTTTTGGGGTGCTGATTTTGGCCAAGACTCCTGCATGGAACACTCACCTCCCCAGAGACTGACACTGCTGTCCAAATATGTTCCCTGTGCTACTTCATTGACACACACTATACAAGAAGTGTGTAATATCCAGGACACCAGGCGTGACACCAGGACACAACTTACACACAGTAAGCCTGCCAAGGAATGCTAGAGACACAAAAGTTGGGAGAATAAGAAGAAGGCCTTCTGTTGTTTGGACTATCATTATGCTGGACTAACTGGACCCAGACTAAGTTTGCTTTACACCCCGTGTAACATCTTGTCCTGAGATTGGTTGGGGAGCATAGGATCTTTAGCTGCCTGATTCTAGACGTGTGTGCCTATGGAATTTATGTGCCCAGTGGACACTTGTTCCTCACTTCATTCCCTCCCCACCTCTTGTTGCCAAAACACTGACCTGAATGAGCAACAAGTTGGATCCAAGTGGTATGTGTGGAGCAGACAGACAATTTGCCCATTAGGGCCCCTTCTTTTCTGGGGGACATTGCATGTAACTGGTCTCATCCATAACTGATAGTCCTTCCAAGAGCAGCTTTCAAGTCATGTGACTTCTGTGGAATGCCAATCCCAACTAGAGATGAGGTGATGGGAGACACCTTGACAGAGTTTGGCCACAGGATCCCCCCACACATGGTCTACTTGGTTACACCCCCCCTTTTGGCAGTCTGCACAACTCCACTCCACCAAGCTATGTAGAAGTCCCTGGATGGAATGAAGAGCTACTCCAAACGTGAACAATGTAACGTGAATGGAGTGTTCTGTGTAAAGTGTTGCAGCATTTCACAAGAGGAAGCAAACCAAGATTGGGAGTAGCTGCAGACAGCAAGCAGACAACTTCAATCTTTATGTATCCCAGTTTAGGATTGAAGGAGCTGGTTTACCTCTCGGAAACATGCAATCCTATCTGCTACAGTCCTAAAGCTGGACTTGCCAGAAAACACTTCGTTTGGACATTACCAGAAATTCCAGGTAAGCAAGATTGTCCAGTGCAGCTGGAGCTAGCAGAGTCCTGCAATGCTTTAGGGACATGCAGATCAGCTCCAACTGCAATGAAGAAGATTGCCGACCTGCAAAGGCTGAAGAAGGACACAACACAGGGCACTGTCCAAGAGAAATAGAACATTTATTAACAACAATCAATAGAAAACTATAAAACATCATAAAAAATTGTAACTAAACTAAACTTGCTGCCTGAAATAGGCTCCAAGGCTGGGCTGGTCCTCGTCTGGTTCCACCTCCAGGACTTGCTCCAGGGCCTGGATCCAGCGGCACATCCAGCCCAGGAGGCCACGAATGTCAGGATCGGGGAACAATGTAGAAAAAGCCAAACAAAATGTATTATCTGTAATAAAAAAGGAGACAGACTTGCTTCACACAACAACAGCATGCAATGCTTGTCTACCTTTGTCCATTATCCTGAAAGCACTCTATGCTGTTGTCACCTCATAATTGGAACACAGAACTTACATTTCTTGCCTGGATGATATCATGGCCCAAGGAGTGAGCTGGGAATCCTTAGTCCTAGATTACCCGCTTCCCACCCGCAATGTACTGGCGGCAGCTACAGGCAAAGCAATGTACTTGTACGTCACTCTGGCTGTACTAACACAGGAGGCACACCACACACCCGAGCCGGCACACAGCGCTCCCCTCCCCCCCGACTGCTGTGTCTGGTGGATACAGCGGAATGAAGATCCCAGTGATTGTGACCCGGTGATCATGTGATCTCTAGGTGATCCCAATGTAAGCAGTTATTATGAATCAATCTCATTCATAACAGCTCTGCTTCTCCTCCTAGTGAGCTGTGATTGGCCCACAGCTGTCACATGATATATGGGGCCAATCACAACACCCTGTACCATGTGACCAGCTCCAGCCAATCACAGATCACTATCTTGAGCTGTCAAAAAGCTAACTCACTGATGACAGTTGATGAATGAGTTCGGTTCTAACAGCAAGCTTTGCATTGCAGGAGAAATGACCATTATATCTCCTGCAAAGAAAAGTGTGGAAACAAAATCCCTGATCACCCCCCTCCCCCCACAGTAGTACAATGGTTACTATGGTAACATCCTACTATTCTGATACAAGTATTAAAAAAAAGTTAAAATATATTGAGAATTTTGTTTTATTTTTTGTATTTATTTTTATTTTTTTTAACTACTTGCCAACCACTTACCCGCATTTTGTGGGCGAGCAGCAGCTCTTTGCAAAGTAGCGTAATCTGCATCGCTTCCTGTTTTGGGGTGTCAATGCGCCTGCGCCCCCCCACTGCCCCCCCCGGTCGGTCCAGGGAGAGAAGAGAGAACACGGCACCGAGTAAAAGCACCACTACATTGTACACACACACGTTAGATTAGCACATTTAACCCTTTGATGGCCCCGTCACCCAGCCAGTGCCATTAGTACAGTGTCAGTATATAGAATGTTTCACTGATCTCTGTATTCCTGCCACTAGTGACATCACATAGTGTCAGGGTCAGTAAGCCCCTCCCAGCCAGGGTCAGCTGGCGTTAGATTGGCCGCACACTGTCGCACTCACGCTATAGGTCGCTGATCACCGCCATTACTAGTATAGTGTTTGTACGGATCAATATATTGATCATGAACAGAACTATACTAGTGCCGGCTTTGTATAGTGTCCCCAATACTCAGTGTTAGCCGGATCGGCCCGGTCACTGCCAGCACTAGTGTTCAGCCCCTCCACTGTTCTTCACAGAAGATTTGTACCAATTGTGGGCCAAGGCAATTTATACACCACAATACATGGCGACACCCAAATTCAGCTCTTGTCACACAATTCACATGGAACTCTATCACCGTTTATGAATTTAACATTTGTTTGGGCCGAACCCTCAACATGGACTTTACAGAAAAGAATGAATTGCAGTCATATTGGTCCGCAGACCCGATTCATGGTATGTCCGTGTTCTCTGCTGGTACATATATGTCCAACATGGACCAGCAATGTACTGGAACGTCGCTGGACTTGGAGTGGTTATACCGGGAGGATGCTTGCAGCTACAGGCATCATTCTAGTGCTGGTTTATTAGCTGGTGGGCGGCTTTCATGTAAAAGTAATCCTAGTGGCCAATTAGCTGCAGAAATGTTTTTACGAGCAGCGAGATGGGACATCATTATAAATGATTTCCTATAGCAGCAAATCTGATGAGATGAATGAAGTGGGTGTAAAGTGGAAGCAGTGGATCTGCAGGGAGCAGCATCTTGAGCACAAAGCACTTTATGTTGTGGATGGATTTGCACACGGTTCAGTTTCCTTCATTTATTGATAAACCCCATAAGACCAATGAAGTGGGTGTAAAGTGGAAGCAGTGGATGTGCAGAGAATAGGATTTGGAGCCCCGAGCTCTTTATCTCTGAATGTCTCCACATATTTGTAGTGTATTTGTGATGATTTCTGTGCACACACAATAGGACAGCGCTGTGACACATAATGCTCTTCTAGATGACAGGGAATCCTTCCCTTTGTTACAGCAGCAGTCCGCTAGAAGGTTTTTGTAGGTTTGGAGTTGTTACACATAGCGCGGGTTTTATCCATTTATAGTGATGACATCATTGCCCAAATCTGGGGGTCACCAGCCATTTCCACCCTTTACTCCCAGCTGGGGGGCTTTGTATCCATATACCAGATGTTCTACAGGACTAAATCTGCAATCAATGTTACTGCAAAATCAAAGGGGCCAAAACCCCTCCCCGAGGAGTCATATATTTCTGTCCCCCTTGGTGGGAGTGGAGGTGACCCCTTTATAAGGATCTACAGTCCATACACACCCAGCACAAGGCCGGGGTCACACTACCAGACGCTTCTCGGGGCTGCAGTTCCTCTGAGCTCCACAAGGTGGGGATATCACTTCTACCCAGACAGGAGGTCTCTATGGAAGACAGGAAGTGATGTCAGGTACAGACAGGAAGTGATGTCAGATACACTCAGGACGTACTAGGGAGAGGTGAATCAGGAGGAAGCAGAGAGGAGACATTCCTGGATCTGGCAGCAGAGGAGGTAATACGTAGATGAACCCCTTCAGGGGGAGGAGTTGATGATAATATATTTGCCCCCAAAGCTGGCCTACATGGTTCAGTTTTATCGTTCAGCCAGCGGGGATGACCAGAAAAACTGAAACGATTCACCCATCCACACATTGGAGTTGGATGGGGGAATCCTCCCCACTGCACTCTTGTATTCTGACAATGGGGGGACTCCTCCGCTCTCTGAATACACGGATCAGCACTGAAGCTATTGGCTGCAGCCGCTGGGGGAGTGGCTTTTATCCTGCAGTGGCCACACATGGATGGAAATGTGAGCGATCCCTGCTGAACCAGCTGAATTTCCATGGATCTATGGTCACCTTCAGTGACTTCCTCCCCTCCCCCTCATCTTCTTTATGATGGAAGTCAGAGAATCCTATGACATCACACTGACCTCACAGCTCCTCCCCCAATGTCCCTCCATCCAGAGTCAGAGAATCCTATGACATCACACTGACCTCACAGCTCCTTCCCGTCAATGTCCCTCCATCCAGTCAGGGAATCCTATGACATCACACTGACCTCACAGCTCCTCCTCCTCCCAATGTCCCTCCATCTGACATTTCTCTGATGCTCTTAGGATGTGGGGTCCCTTGGTATCCTCACATGTAAAGTGGGACTGTTGGTCCTGCGTTGTATGTAATGACATCAGAATGCTGCAACAAGCCTATACCCTGCGTAGTGTGGGGGTCCTGTGGGGGGAAATTATACCTCAGCCTGAAGTGGGGCTTTAATAAAATGGAGACCTGAATGGAGAGGTGAGGAGGATTCTGGGAATATCATTTGATGTGACTCTTTGTGTTCAGATGTAGAGTTTTCCTCCTGTGAAGTCTGGAGATCATATGACATCACATTGCCTCCACCTCCCTCCCTGATAGAAGAGAGAAAGAAGAAGAAGATTCTAGAAGTCACCAGAGAGATCACTGAGCTGCTGACAGGAGAGGTGAGCGGTGCCGGGAATTCTGGGACATTCTCCAGTAACAGACAAGGGATGTGTCTGGATGGTGACTGTATCATTGTGTGTGTCAGGTTCCTATAAGGTGTCAGGGTGTCACTGTCTATTTCTCCATGGAGGAGTGGGAGTATTTAGAAGGACACAAGGATCTCTACAAGGACGTCATGATGGACAATCAGCCGCCCCTCACATCACCGGGTAAGAGGAGACTTTATTGTAAAGGAGAGAGCAGTACGGAGGATCCACCTAGATCCCCCATCATCTGATAAACACATAGAAACAATGGATTCAGTCAGTGTGTGTGTTTCCTACAGATGGATCCAGTCATGGGAACCCACCAGAGAGATGTCCCCGTCCTCTGTATTCCCGGGATTCCACACAGGAAGGTCACACCATCCCTCACTATTACAAGGTTGGTGGGATGGAGCATCCAGACCATGGACTCATAGAGACAATGTGTGGATTTTGTGTGTGATGTCACAATCATAAATCTTACATTTTACAGATGATATTTTCTCTCATTTTCTTGATTTAGAGTGGAGATCCAATCGATATAGAATTTGAGGTGAAAGCAGAAGAAGAAGAGGCGTATGTGAGGGATGATCAGCAGTCTATGGAGGAGGATGGAATAACGGGGACATTTATAGAGGAGGACACTCCTACAGAGATCAGCACAGGTGGGTCATGAACACTAAATCCATTCCTCCACCCATACTGCTCACTGATTGGTCCAGAGTAGGGCGGGGACTGGGTGATATCAGCCTGTAATCCCCTGGTCACTTTCCTGAGCTGTGTTCCCCGTCCTGTATTCCTGGATTTCTCTCGGATAATCTTCCTTCTCTGTGCTGCAGACACAATTTATGTATCTAGACTGGATTTATGGAGGTTCTGGGGATCAGCTGGCAGCAAAATGTAGATTTTCAGCACAGGAGATACTCTAACTAGGCCCCTGGGGCATATGGTTTGAGTCTCCTTCCCCATGCCCGGGTCTAGTAAGATCTCTGACAGTACAATTCTCCCAGGGTTCCTTGCTCTGTGGTCTGCTGGCTGTGCCGGGTGGAGGGATATGTCTGTATAGTCTCAGCCCCAAGTCACTGAGTGCAGTCTCAGGAGATGGGAGGCAGCGGTGTGGGATCTCTGCAACTTGTCTACAGTAAACATTTAATCTTCCACTGATTACTGAATACAAATATTATAAATTATACAGTGCAGGGGTCAGTACTCATATTGCACATTACATACTCCTGACCCCTGCACTATATACTTTGTTGTACATTACATACTCCTGACCCCTGCAGTCCATTCTTCATTTTGGTTGTTCTCCCCCCATCCTCACTCTCTGACCTCTGGTGGGGCTCAGCCCCGCTGTTCTTCATGACTAAATCATGGACTAAATAAGGAAGTGCAGTACTTCTTGTGTTGGGAAGATGGCGATGAGTGATAGAGGGGGTGGGGACCCTCGTCCTATAATCCCCTCATCACTGTCCCTCCTATAAAAGACAGTTCTGGTTGTTTCCTCACTCTCTGACTAAGGTCCATGAATAAAGAAATGACCTGGTAGGAGATCAGAGGAGCCATTTCCTAGTTCCCTTGAGGGTGGAATTGTAAGCTCCTCAGAGACCAAGCTGCCTGATGTGGGCGGAGTCTGGTTTGGGGGAACCAATCAGCTCCTGTCTAGTAATCCTCTTTGTCTTTGTATTTTAGTCCATGGCCGGGAGATGAGGAAAACCTCCGAGGATTGTCTCACTTTGTCTCCAGACTGGAAAGTAGAAGATGAGGACATCACACAGTATAGTCCAGGAGAAAACCCGGCTCCCTCCAATGTCCATCCGGCACCACCCAGTGTAGATGGACCATCGGATTCCTCGTATCCTGAGGAACCTCAGACTCTGCGGGACTGCGCCGGCCGTCCAACAGGGAAGAGCATCTCCTGTACTGAGTGCGGGAAGAGGTTCTATTATAAATCCCATCTTAATGAGCATAACAGATCTCACACGGGTGAAAAACCATACGCCTGTCCTGAGTGCGGGAAATGTTTTTCACAAAAGTCTAATCTTAAACAAAACACATCAAAGGCGTCACACAGCTGAGAAGCCATATTCCTGTCCTGAGTGCGGGAAGGGTTTTCCATTATAAATCGAAACTAAATGAGCATAAAAGATCTCACACAGGTGAGAAGAAACATTCTTGCCCTGAAGATGAGAACATCATACAGTATAGTCCAAGAAAAAATCCGGTTCCCTCCAATGTCCATCCGACACCCCCCCCAGTGTAGATGGACCATCGGATTCCTCGTATCCTGAAGAACCTCAGACTGTGCGGGGATCGGGCCAGCCTTCCAACAAGAAAGAGCTTCTCCTGTACTGAGTGCGGAAAATGTTTCAATTCTACATCCAATCTTAATGTGCATAAAAGATCTCACACGGGGGAGAAACCGTATTCCTGTCCTGAGTGCGGGAAATGTTTTTCACAGAAGTCCAATCTTTACAATCATCAGAGATCTCACACGGGTGAGAAGCCGTATTCCTGTCCTGAGTGCGGGAAATATTTTTCAGACAAGTCCAATCTTTACAAACATCAGAGATCTCACACTGGTGAGAAGCCGTATTCCTGTCCTGAGTGCGGGAAATGTTTTTCACGGAAGTCACATCTTTCCAAACATCAGAGATCTTACGCAGGGGAGAAGATGTATTCCTGTCTTGAGTGTGGGAAATGTTTTTTACGGAAGTTGCATCTTTCCAGACATCAGAGATTTCACACAGGGGAGAAGATGTATGCCTGTCCTGAGTGCGGGAAATGTTTTTCACGGAAGTCGCATCTTTCCACACATCAGAGATCTCACACAGGGAGAAAGCTATATTCCTGTCCTGAGTGTGGGAAATGCTTTTCACAGAAGTCAAGTCTTCACACACATCAGAGATCTCACATTGTGGAGAAGGTGTAATCCTGTCCTGAGTGCGGGAAATGTTTTTCACGGAAGTTGCATCTTTTCAAACATCAGAGATTTCACACAGGGGAGAAGGTAATGCCAGAAACATCATGGGATGCAGAGGGAATTCAGAGTTAGACAGCAAGGCCCATGAGAGAATGATATTCAGGGGTCATTCGGAAGAGGGTCCAGCAGGACCACGCGTGGGAAAATTTAGTTGGGTTGTCCTGAGATGAAACAATCAACTGTTCCATCTCAGCAATTCTACATAGACGTATGAGCCAATCTCGCACTGTGGGGGGGTGAACAGACCCCCAGAAGACCGGTAGGCAAAGTTTAGCCACGTTGAGCATATGCATAGCCAGAGATTTGAAATATAGACGTTTGGGAAACGTAGAGTGGTGGAGGAGGAGTGTTGGGGCCGGAGAGAACTCAATATCAAGGGTAGATACCGAGGAAGTAATCCCATGTACCTCCTGCCAAAAGGGCTGAACCATAGGGCAGTCCCACCAAATATGAAGAAGAAGAGATCCAACAGAAGCTCCACATCTCCAGCAAGTGCTAGGTTTAGATGGATAAAAATGATGGATTCTAGAAGGTGTATTGTACCAACTTGTCGCCAACTTGTATCTGTTTTTCTTGAGTCGAAACATTCAAGGAGCACTTATGAGAAAAGGTAAAGATTTGATCCCATTCAGAGGAAGAAAAGTCAGTGTTTAAGTCTCTTTTTCCATGCTTGGCAGGTCAGAAGAGAGTCAGAGGTTCTATCACCAAGAAGGAGCAGATCTGTACATGACACTAGATGCCTCCATGGCTCGGCCTTTGAACAGATGAACTCAAAAGAGGTGAGAGGGCGGACCCATTTATGGCGATATGCGGGAGAGAGAAAAGTGCCTAATTTGAAGATAAGCCCGGAAGGGGAAGGAGTGATCTCCCATAATACTTGTCAAGGAAGAACAAGACTTCAGCTGACCTTTGTGACAAAAATGGTTCACCAATACTTGACTATGTGGCCAGTGTGCTGATGGAAAGGACTTGTGCATACCTGGAGGAAAGACCGGACTGAAGCGGAGAGAAGTGGGTTGGGGGCATCTGAAATGGAGGCCAATTTACAGGCTAAACGGAAGATTCTAAGGGAAAGTCCGATTATTGGATGTAGGAGGAGGTCTTGAGGAATGTGTTTGGGCAGGATCCACAGGATCAATGCTAAGTGGGAGGAGGAACAGGAGTGTTCTAGTTGGACCCCACGCTTTTGTGGTAGAGTGAATATTCCAATTGATTATCCTAGTGAGATGGCAGGCCCCAATGATAAAGTTGCAGGTCTGGTAGTCCAATCTCTCCTTTGTATTTGGGGAGCACAAGTTGAGAGAAAGCTATGCGTGGGTGCTTGTGATTCCAGAGAAAGAGAGAGCACAATCGTCTGCACGAGACAAAAAAGGCGGGTGGTAGATGGATAGGTAAGGTTTGAAATAGGTAGAGGAGGCGCGGGAGGATATTTATATTTAGTATTGCAGCCCTACCTAACCAGGAGAAGCATGGGTGATGCCACTTAGTTAGGTCTGCTCGGATGGCTCTAAGGATTGGAAGGAAATTTTTGGCGTAGAGATCAGAGAGGTTACTCGTAAGCTGTATTCCCAGATAGGTAAGGGGGTCCCTTTCCCATCAAAACAGAAACTGTGACTGACAAAAGGAAACCAGGTCTGAGGGAAGAGTCATGTTTAAGGCATAGGATTTGGAATGATTAATTTTAAGATTCGAAATGTATTGAAAAAAGGACAAATCTTTAAGCAGGTTGGGCAAGGTAATCCGAGGCTCCGTCAGAAACAAACGAATGTCGTCTGTGTAAGCAGCAAGGTTGTATTCCTTATTCACCACGGAACTATCCCTGATATCCGGGTTCAAGCAAAGTTTAGGAAGCAATGGCTCTAATGAAATTACAAAAAGAAGCGGGTGAGAGAGGGCAACCTTGGCGCATTCCATTCCCAAGAGGGAAGAAGTGGGACAAATGCCCGTTCACATGGACCTGTGCCTTTGGACCAGAGTATAGTGCCATAATAAAATTGAGCATAATGTCCCATAATCCAATCACCTGTAGGGATGCCCATAAGTAATCCCAGGACACCCTATCAAATATCTTCTCGGCATCTAGGGAAAGAAAAAATCTGGGACTGTGAGAGTTATGAAGTCGGTGGAGAAGGTTGAGGGCCTTGATGGTGTTGTCCCTCCCTTCCCTACCTGGGATGAAGCCCACTTGGTCAAGATCAATCAGAGAGGGTAACAAGGGAAGGAGACGGGTGGCTAAAATTTTTGCATATATTTTATTGTCCACATTTAAAAGAGAAATGGGCCTATAATTGGTAACCAACATCACATCTTTACCTTCTTTGGGAATAACAGTAATATAGGCCTCCAAAAGACGATGATGTTGCGTGGGGGTTGAAGAGAAGGTGTTGAAGGCAGAGAGGAAGAGCCCACTCAGAATATCTATAAACTCCTTGTAATATGCTACTGAAGAACCATCGGGGCCCGGGCTTTTACCAGGTTTCATTTGCTTGACAGCTCGGGAGAGTTCCTCTACCGTGATGTGATGTTCCAAATCCTGAACAGTATCTTCAGGTAAAGCGGAAGGGCTATAGAGGTGAAGAAAGTCAGAGACCAAGGTGGCTTTAGCCTTTTTGGCCTTGGAAGGGCGACGTTCCGGAGGAGGATTGTATAATGTTTTGTAGTATTGCTCAAAGTGAGATGCTATATCTGCATTTGAAGTAGCCAGAGAGCCTCCCCCAACATATTATTAGTGTACTATGTGAGGGGTGGTGTCATACAAATACCGGAGATCACCCCCCCAACATATATTATTAGTGTACTATGTGAGGGGCGGTGTCATACAAATACCGGAGATCACCCCCCCCCAACATATTATTAGTGTGCTATGTGAGGGGCGGTGTCATACAAATACCGGAGATCACCCCCCCCCCAACATATTATTGGTGTACTATGTGAGGGGCGGTGTCATACAAATACCGGAGATCACACCCCCCAACATATTATTAGTGTACTATGTGTGGGGGGGTCATACAAATACCGGAGATCATACAAAACATACCGGAGATCACCCCCCCCAACATATTATTAGTGTGCTATGTGAGGGGCGGTGTCATACAAATACCGGAGATCACACCCCCCCAACATATTATTAGTGTACTATGTGAGGGGCGGTGTCATACAAATACCGGAGATCACACCCCACCCCCCCAACATATTATTAGTGTGCTATGTGAGGGGGCGGTGTCATACAAATACCGGAGATCACACCCCCCAACATATTATTAGTGTATTAGTGTGCTATGTACTATGAGGGGCGGTGTCATACAAATACCGGAGATCACACTCACATTTATGAGTTGAAGAACATAAATGAAGAACATAAATAAATAAAACCATATCAATAATCCAACCATTGATAGAAAACCCAAAATTCCTCATTTGGCCTTTAGATGGCGCTAAGTATCATAGTAATCAGCACCACCTAGTGTACAAGGGCAACATGTTTCATTTGAAATCAATGGGAAATATTCATCCAGCTCAGCAAATAGACTCCTAACATTCACCATTCCCCATTCACACAGGAGGAATGGACATGCACTTTCACCAGGGAATGGTTTACACACATTCTATGAATAGACCCCCAAATGTCAGGAGACGACGTTTCTATAAAGACGGGAAGTATGGAGCAGAGAAATGAAGAGACCTCCCAGCAATGTTATTACCAGGCTGCAGCTAGGGGGAGCTCTAATGTCACCCCAGCAGAGTGATCCCATCTAGCCCACATTAACCCTCTCACTGCCAGAGCTGTTTCTGCATGATTTTGCACACATGGGAAAATGCAGATTTTGGTCCTGAAGATGAGATAAACCCCCAAACATCTATTCTGTGACATCAGAGGCCCTGGAGAATAAAATGGTGGTGATTGTTAAGGTGTTCCCCGTACACAATAATAAAAAATCTATTGAACAAAAACAAAATGGTGTGTGTGTGCAATGATGACTACATTGTGTATCCAGAAACGGCTGGTCGGTGACACTTCCATATACAGCCCAATGAAGTGACAAGGAAGCCCTAGAACCCTTTGGAGGAACCCTGGCTGAGAAAGGCTGGACTAGGCAGTCACATATCTCTGCCCCCCTTGCAGGGTTCCCAACCCTCCGGGACTTTTATTACTGACACAACATGAACATTTACTGACGGAGGACATGTTTTTTACTGACATCCTGAAAAATGACAGAACTCCTGTTAGGATGTCAGACGATGGATATTGAATCCATATAACAGGACATGTGATCACTGACAGTCCCCAGAACAAGCCATCTGCCTGGTTTACACCTAATAATTCAATCCATGGTGACCACAAATCAGCCCAACGCAGACACATGAAAACCAAGTTCTGCTCGGCATGCCATGGAGAGTAATGGGCACGGTCAGATGGGAGGGGCTTAGAAGGATGATGTCACAGACCCGCCCCCTGATCACCTACCTCTAAATGAAGAAAGCAGCTGATTGGGTGAGTACACATTGCTGTGACCTCCATGCTTAGCTTCACAGTGCGGCAATTTTACCTTCACATGCTGAGTTTCACAGGTGGCACCGCCTGTCATACCTGTCTATTGAAGTCAATGGGACTGAGCCGCAGCCACAACCAATCACCTGACTTGTCATTGTGACGCAGAACTTCCATGTAAAATCTCCATTCAGCTGGAAAACTCCAGACACCCCAGAGCCACCATGGATCCCTTTATAGATGGAGGAAGAGACTGCAGGACTGGTGAAGGAGGCCTTCATAGTGATGGATCCACTTTATCCACAAAGGACTTGTTCTGACTCCCATATACTCCAGTGATGGCCAACTGATGAGACACTGGGGCCTCAATGGCCCCCCAACCAAACACCAAAGGGTTGTGCTTTATATTTACATACTACAGGAGAGGGTCAGAGACTGCAGACATACTACAGGAGACGGTCAGAGACTGCAGACATACTACAGGAGACGTTCAGAGACTGCAGACATACTACAGGAGACGGTCAGAGACTGCAGACATACTACAGGAGACTGTCAGAGACTGCAGACATAGTACAGGAGATGGTCAGATACTGCAGACATAGTACAGGAGATGGTCGGAGACTGCAGACATACTACAGGAGATGGTCGGAGACTGCAGACATAGTACAGATGGTCGGAGACTGCAGACATAGTACAGGAGATGGTCAGAGACTGCAGACATAGTATAGGAGACGGTCAGAGACTGCAGACATAGTACAGGAGACGGTCAGGACTGCAGACATACTACAGGAGATGGTCATAGACTGCAGACATAGTACAGGAGATGGTCGGACACTGCAGACATAGTACAGAGATGGTCAGAGACTGCAGACATATACAGGAGATGGTCAGAGACTGCAGACATAGTATAGGAGGAGACGGTCAGAGATTGCAGACATAGTACAGGAGACGGTCAGGGACTGCAGACATAGTACAGGAGATAGTCAGTGTGGCAGGCACAGCATCCTTTGGTGCCTGTGCACTGTGGCATTAGAAAAATCAACTCAACTCTCCAGTGTCTTTGTTACTTTCAAGCAGAAACAAATAACTTTGTAGTTGGAGAGACGTTCCAACTTGAGTGGAGTTGTGAGACTGTTTTCCCTTTTTGTGGGTCCAGTTTTTTGAGTCTCCCATTTGTAACAAACTCTTCTTA
>CATNWA010002181.1:0-24736 GCA_951230385.1 Staurois parvus
CCCTCCTCCAGAAAGCTCTCGGGTTTCTGGAGAGGGGGGGGTTTTTCCATAAGTCTGCCCTTTCAGAATTTTTTCTGGGCCGGGCCTGAGTAACCCTCTACCCATTCCCATTCTGATTTCATCCCTGGTTTCTACCAGCCTCTGCCTAAAAAAACAAACAAAAAAAGCTATCTAGCAAACCCCTGGGGGGTGAGGGTTTTAAAATTGGTGAGAAAAATTCCATTTGTTGCCCTGCTTTAGCCCTTTTGGGGGGTTAGGTGCAGCGAGTAATTACACAGATTTCGGGTTGCGGGGAACAAGGTAGGACTAAAACTAAACCAGACATCCCAAGGGGAAGTCCCACATCGGGGAAACACATACTTTTTCCAGGGTGCCCTTGAGAACAAAAGCAGATTCAGATTGAAACTGCCCTGCATCTCTCTCAAGGGCAAAAGCACCCGGGCTAAACCCGGGTCCCAAATGGGGGGTTTTCCAAAAGTAGAAAGGGCATGTCCCTACCGTCCCTCTCCTAACCACTTCACAGAAAGTGACCCAAGGATGGCAACTCACCATGAAGCATAGGCCAACCGGAACTACTTCACGGGACCTGGAAACCATAGAAACACAAATTTCTCCTACGACCCTGTCCGGGCAGCTGTATCAGGACTGTACAAACCTACGTATTCATCATATCGGGACCCCATTACTATCATGTCTCCCCACCAGAGCATGCCATCACAGTTGAGGCCAGGAAGTGGATGGGAGAGATGCCCCCTCAGGGGACTCTATATATGGAAGCAGCCACCTTCCTACTAAAGAAGTAGACAGCCATTACCTGAGGAATATCTCACAGTGGCAGCTGCTTGTGGAGGCGAGACACTAGCAGGATCATCTGTCTGCTTTAGAATGGGTCAAGCTCAAGGTGATAGGGCTTACTGAGGCCATCAACAGGAGCCTCATCAGATCAGCATGTGGACCAGGGCCCAGTAACAGAAGGACCACCAGCATCCCTCAGTTGAGTAGCATAAATCTTGTGAAAGACAATTCTGCACTGTGCTATAACATCTTCTCAGCTTTCACCAGAACGAGAGGATGGAAAAAAGTGATTATGCTACCTATTTTTTCCCCCTGTAGGTTCTTTTTCCTACAATTTTAATGCAATGTTTAATAAAGAAGACGAGAGGGACCACATTAAATAAATGGACCTATGACTGAAGTTCAAGGCCTGCTTTAATTTTCTAGGAAGATGTATAGAAATAATACACAAAAACATTCAAAGTTTCTATATTCCCTTTTTAGGAGTCAAGATTGCAAAGTCTAACAGGCCTACTTTAGTAGTGTCAGAATCATTTACCTGTAAGAAGTGATCATTCCACAGATGGTGCTAATGTTCAGACTGACCATCTCTCCTGGTTTTGCCTTTGGGTTAATCCATCCCACTCTTCAACCAGTTTTAAAGTTAAATTACTGAGGATCTGGATATTCATGATGTCATAGGAATCAGGAAGGTCCCCCACAGAATTGAACTTCATCACCATCCCCGGACTTTGTGCGGAAATCGGTTTTCTTGAGGTAAACGGAGACAACCTAAAGTGTTTTGTAACAACAGTGCAAAATAGCTTATAATGTATTTTCTGGTTCTAGGACATAACTGACCACCTTAGTTTGTCCCCATATGTGAGAGAGAAAGTGGTATAGGTGTCCGTTTATGACACAGAGAATAGCTGCGATTTCAACGGATCTCAGCTATTCTCTGGTCATTCCACAGTTTATGACACTAAGGAGATCATGTCAGCCCTTCCGCTTGAGATCTGTGTTCTCCCTCCAGATTCTCCAGCCCAGAGCTGGAGAATCGGAAGGGTCCGCAAACTAACAGAGATAATTACCTCTGCTTTAGGTAAACTGATCTTTTACTGTAATCTCATGATGAGATTTATAGTAAAATCAACCATTTTCCAGAGGTTTGTAGACCGTTTCTCCAGCGTTTGGAGATCGTTCCTCCCTTCGTTCGGAGAACTGCTTCATAAACTGCATTCACAGGAGAACTGTGTTCTCCGAGAATGCCGAGAGAACTGAGAGCAGTCGAATCTATTACCGCTGGTTCATAAATGGACTATACACCATAGTTTCCACTCCCAGTAAGTCCCCCTATCCCATCCCTTTTCTTTGACTCCCCCTAATCCCTTCCAGTCTTTTCTTTTCTTGTTCGGTCCTATTTTCTCATCCTCTACTTTATTCCTCTTCTATAGGTGGACCATTCATTCGCTCATGAATCCCCAACCCCTTCTGGGATAGGGAGGCTTTTGGGATGCTGCACACTCATACCACCCCAAACAAGCTCATTCCCATTCTCCAGTCTTTACCTTTATGAGGTTTACAATCCTGTTTCTCTCATGTTTTATGATTGCTTAGGCCTCATGTAGGCATGGACTCGTCCCTATATGTTTAGCTCTCTTGGCAGAAGAAAAATGCCAAACGTAGCAAAAACGCATGTAAACATGGTACCATGAGCATTTAAACGGGTTTCCAATTTATTCATTTGATTGGCCAGGGTATTTACATCGTCATGAATAAACTCCCAAGAGCTAAAACACTGCTAGGGTTAGATGCGTTTTACAAGCATTCTTGCAACATTAGCGAGTTTTGGCCAAAACATTCCTCTCCTGAATGTGATTCTTCTGAATTAAGGAGAGGGTCGTTTAACTGCCCCAAAAACTCAGCTGCGCTCCTAAACTCTGCTAAATGCCTATGTGTACATGGACAACATAGGCTTTTATTGAGTTGAGTTTAGGGACTTTGGCAAAAAAATGCCAAAAGCTCCTAAACTCACGTTTAGCAGCATGTCTACTGATGCATCCAACTCCAGCTTGAATGCAGCCTAAAAGGATCCTGTAATATGTGGTGTGCATATCCCATGAGGCTTCAGAGCACAGAACACACCATTCTTGCCCTAAACAAGATTAGCATCCAGGGGACTCTGTAAATACTTTTTGGTACATGTACAGCAAACTCCATGGACTGTGACTTCAGGATCTTTCCTGAGCCTAAATTGGCTGAGTGACATCAACCAACAGTGGACTTTAGCCCCGCTGTTGACTGAAAATGGGTCACATGAGTGCAGATTGAACTGCACCTACAGGACCTGTGACCTTCAGAAATATTGCCAAAATGGCTTTGGCTATACTCTCCTTCTCCCTTAAGGCAGCACTGAGCTGTACACACCAGCATTTAGAGTGGTGTAGAAAGAAATTATGGAGAATTAGTTCATGAATAGAGATTTTTTTTTTTTTACAGTTGTCCCCTATTGACCCATCTTCTTAGGACATGAGGACACAGGTTTGTTATTTTCTCACTTCCTTTAATCCTGGATGAGGGTAAAATTCCTTAATCTCTTAATTCTTGGCCTAAGGGGTGTTTCCAGCAGCCACAGTAGTATCAAGGTGGTGAAGAATGGAAGACTGATGGAAGAAAGTAGTCGCACGCTACAAGGGATGACTTTTAATTGTAGGAAAAGAGTAGGACAATATGTGTGTTATGGCAGGTGATGGAGGCGAAATTGAATATGTGAAGCAAACAAATGGATTCTAAAGTTCTATTTTCAATCTTATAGTACCACAATTCTTCTTCTTTGATGCTTGATTAGTTAATCATTTTTTGGCCAGAAATTGCTGGCCTACTGTGGGAAAATCTAATTCAACAGAACACACATCAAAAGTAAGGTATGAAGAGAACTCAGATTAGGACAGACCTACAGAAGAGTTAAAAAACATAGGTTGTACAAATGCATCATTTTCACTCAGCTTCTGTGGTTGGGCATCATTAATAGTTTCACACATTCTGTAATTAATTAAACCCTTTGACCCAATTTGGTAGCCAAGAAGTGAATGCAGAGCATGCGCATAGGCATACACACAGCCAGGTAGGTGTGATAAGTGAAGCTGAGGTCATTTGTCTCAAATAACTGGCAGTTTGGTTTCCAAACTCTTCTTTCCCAGTGCAGGTCATGCCTTCTTGCATGGTAGAGAGCCTTTTCTCCATCTTTAGAACCATCACGCCAGTAACATTTAAAGGTCTTTTCCCAGAGAAGCCGAATAAATGGATACACTGAGCTGCCATTTGGGTGAAGGTTAAGGAGGAATTTGTCAAACCCTGGCATGGTTCCGGTATGAGGAATAAGTCCAATTGTCCCATTTAGAACCTTCCAGGCCTTTTTAGAGAAGAGTCCTGGTGTGAGCCCAAAGGAAGCTGAAGAGATGAAAATTTTCCCAGTCACCCCATTATCAAACATGACATCTAGCAGGGAGATCATATGGACCTCTGGGCTGTGGAGAACAATCACATTGATGGAGCTGCCTTTAATAACATTCACCACTCTCTTGATCTGCTGAGTGGAATAACTTTGATGAATCTTCTCCAGAAAAGCAATGCAACCTCCATTTGTCTCTATCCCGGCTCGTAAAACCTGGGCACCCTGCTGCCCAACATCATTGTCCACCACCAACATTCCAACCCAGGTCCAACCAAACTGGCTGAGCAGTTGAGAAAGAGCAATATTCTGATAAAGGTTGCTGTGCATGGTACGGAAGAAAGAGGGGAAATATATTTTATTGCTGAGGGTTGACAGGACATGACTGATCTATGAAAGAAATAATAGATACATTATAGTTTAAAAATTAACAAAACACCTGCAGGACATATGGAACTTACCATCATTATATCAACATATTGGGCTTCAGGATTACATGTAAGCAGAGGCGGACTGACAACTCATGGGGCCCCGGCAATAGGGGATCATGGGGAAAGTAGTGCCGATAACTGGCAATTGTCAGGAGAGCAGAGGTGATGGAGGGTGGAGCCTAAACATGGCGGCGACGGAGAGCACGATGTGAGTGCTCTCCGATAACCTCCAAGCTGACCATCTCGAGACCCTCACGGAGTGAAGCCCTACCTGACTGAGGAGGGCTCCAAGCGGAGAGAGGCTGGCGCGGTGAAGGGAGAGGAGAGCGGCACGGACCTCCGGGAGGTGAACTCGCTGCGGAGATCCCAGTGCAGCTGTCGGGTTGCCGGGGAATCGAAGCAGGGCGGTGTGAGCACGCTGCTCGCCGCAAAGGATTACTGGGGGGCAGAGGTTCCCTGTCAGAGCGGCAGTGACACGTCGGCTCCCCCGGCGCTACATGACTGGAAATCCGTGCGGCTAGAGGAGGAGTGACGCTGTAGGAGTAAGGGGCCAGCTGCGGAGGACCCTTGAGGGAAAGAGGAGGCTGGTTGGCGCCCTGATGTGACAGGGTGCTGCCGGCACATAGCTGCTTGTACCCCCTGGCCGGCTGTTTGATCCTGGGTCAGGGAGACCCATAAATATCAGGAGATCTATTCTCCTTCCCTGAGATGATTCCTAAGGAGAGAGAAAGGAGGAGGAAAGAAAGAAATACAGTATCGGAAACCCAGAGGAATCCCCCCCAGGACTGAGCAGCAGTGAAGGCCCTCCACACAAGTCTGGAGTCACCGTCCTGAGAAGGGAAGGGTGAGTGAAAGATGTTGGGGGCTTATTGTGTTGTGGACCCCTGAGTGACATAGGCGACCAAGGGGTGAAGGAGGGGAGGATTCCCAGGGGTTAGAAGAGAAGAAGAGAGGAGGCCCAGGTGTCCTAGGAGAGTAAAGGATATAGGAAAAATTGCAAGTCTATCAAGATATATAGAGGACATGAAGAACAAAGGTCCCAAGGGAGCAGGGCCCAAAGGGTCCCCAAACAGGAACAATAAAGAAATTTACATCATATGGAAATACTACGCCAGAAAGGGCCCAAGGCGCAAAGGGGGAAATGGACACTAGTTCAGGAAATAGCCCTAGATTATCATTGGGCATGAATAGCAGCGGTAGCCAACAAATAGTGGATGGCTTGGGAAAAAAAGAATCTGATGGTGAACTACAAGTACCAAATAAGAAGGAGATGATAGAAATGTTTCAAAATTTGGAAAAAACGATAAAACATGAAACGACAGCTATTCGAAATGATTTAGGACATCTGCTATCAAGAATGGAAGAAACGGAGGAGAAAGTTAAAACCCAGGCCCAGAATATAGATAATCTAAGGGAAAAAATAAGCCAATTAGAAAATACCCAGAAAAAAAACCAGGGCAGACTGACAACTCATGGGCCCCTGGGCAATAGGGATCATGGGGCCCCTGTGTCCTTGCCCAAACTCAAAAAAGCCTATGAAAAAGGTACCAGGGGCATCTCATGGGGCCCCCTACTGACCCCGGGCCCTCGGCAGTGCCTGAGTTTCTAAATGGTCAGTCCGCCCCTGGTACCAACCAATAACTTTGACAGGATGGGCAGTGGGTGGGATCTCGGTGTAAACTGCCAGTGCCGAGAAGACTTACAAGGGAAACATGCACCGGAAAGGTTAGTCTGCCTTTGCTCTTCAAGAGTTCCCTATTTTTTTTCTAAAAAATGTCTGCGGCGGAAGTGACCTTTTTTTTTACGGGCGTAGTAGGATAAGTGAGAATCTGAATATCATAAACCTTTTCTATAACCTTCATTAACCACACATCCTATCCCCCAATCTCAATCACATAATGTCCATAATAGAGTCCCGAATTCAAAATTAAAATCCAAGATTATAATCCCCACTCTCCAATCTTCCAACTGTGAAAAATGTCCAATGTCCAATTCTTCACTTCAATCCAACATACCTCAAAAAAATAAACTAAATATAGTGCATTATCTTTTACCATAAATATGAGTGATATCATGCAACCACACTAGTGATATAAATATAATAATAAATGAGCATCAACACGTGAAGTGAAAGCCCACACACAACTTCACTAGTGATCCTGTGAGACAACCACTACAATACGTGAAATGCCACAAATACACAATTAGTGATCCGTGAGAGATTGTGCAGATTCTGATAAGTGCCACCACTCTGCGTTTAGGATAATATACAATTACCCTCTTTCAGCTTTCTAAGCGTTCTAGAATCCCCATATGCCAGATAGATTTGCCTTCAATGGGAACATGCTTTCCTTTAATTGGAGTACACCGTAGAATCCCCTCCTCATGCAGCAATGGGCATCGGGATCCCCGTTCCTCACAGGGCAGAGAAGCGAAGACTCAGTGGAGTAATGTATATAACACACAGATTTATTAGCCGCTTACATTTTAAAAAGTACTGTCCATCCTCGATTCAGTCCGTCCTATGCTGAGACCACATCCAAAATGGCCGCGCTGCTCCTTCCGATTTTGCGTCTGACGTCACGACCCTGATGCGTTTCGTCATTTCCGACTTTTTCACAAGGGAACCAGACGTCCAGACGGCGGTTCCTCTTATCCTGCTTAAACTACTGGCAGGACGCCCCGCCGCCATTTTAGCTATGGGCACCACACGCCGATGCCATATCCCATTCACAAAACCGGCATTTCTCATACACAGTTTCTCCCACTAAACACACGGGGAGCAGATGGACAGATATATTCCCAATATGTTACATAAATACATACTAATACCCAACTCCTATATATAGATCCAATCGTTATTACTAGAGATGAGCGAATCGAACTTGGCGAAGTGGAATTCGTTTCGAATATTAGGAAAAATTTGATTTTGAATCCGAAAATTAGCAGACTTCGGATGCGCGAATCAAAATTTTTCCTAAAATGGTGGCGACATGTGTGGCGACGGAGCGGGGATCTCTGGGAAGGCGCACAGACAAGGCGCGCTGAACCATAATGCATTCATTCATGACATGTGATCGCATTAGCCAATCAGCAGCCAGCCAGCACTGTGGAATGGTGGAGCTATAAATTGCGGCCATCTTACAATTCTCCATTTGCCTCCGGTCATTCAAGAGAGACAGACCTCTCTGTATTAGGGACAGAGTTAGGGCCACAGATACTTTAGGGACACAGAATCGTTACTTAGGGACACAGAATTGTTACTCAGGGACACAGAACTGTTACTCAGGGACACAGAACTGTTACTCAGGGACAGACACAGAATTGTTACTCAGGGACACAGAACTGTTACTCAGGGACAGACACAGAATTGTTACTGAGGGACACAGAATTGTTACTGAGGGACACAGAATTGTTACTGAGGGACACAGAACTGTTACTCAGGGACAAAGAACTGTTACTCAGGGACACAGAACTGTTACTCATTGACAGACACAGAATTGTTACTGAGGGACACAGAATTGTTACTGAGGGACACAGAATTGTTACTGAGGGACACAGAATTGTTACTGAGGGACAGACACAGAATTGTTACTGAGGGACACAGAAATTGTTACTCAGGGACACAGAACTGTGACTCAGGGACACAGAACTGTTACTCAGGGACAGACACAGAATTGTTACTGAGGGACACAGAATTGTTACTGAGGGACACAGAATTGTTACTCAGGGACAGACACAGAATTGTTACTGAGGGACACAGAACTGTTACTCAGGGACACAGAACTGTAACTCAGGGACACAGAACTGTTACTCAGGGACACAGAATCGTTACTCAGGGACACAGAATTGTTACTCAGGGACAGACACAGAATTGTTACTGAGGGACACAGAATTGTTACTGAGGGACACAGAATTGTTACTGAGGGACACAGAATTGTTACTCAGGGACAGACACAGAGTTGTTACTGAGGGACAGACACAGAACTGTTACTCAGGGACACAGAACTGTTACTCAGGGACACAGAACTGTTACTCAGGGACAGACACAGAATTGTTACTGAGAGACACAGAATTGTTACTGAGGGACACAGAAATGTTACTCAGGGACACAGAATTGTTACTGAGGGACACAGAATTGTTACTCAGGGACACAGAATTGTTACAGGGACACAGAACTGTTACTCAGGGACACAGAACTGTTACTCAGGGACAGACACAGAATTGTTACTGAGGGACACAGAATTGTTACTGAGGGACACAGAATTGTTACTCAGGGACACAGAACTGTTACTCAGGGACACAGAACTGTTACTCAGGGACAGACACAGAATTGTTACTGAGGGACACAGAATTGTTACTGAGGGACACAGAATTGTTAGTGAGGGACACAGAATTGTTACTCAGGGACAGACACAGAATTGTTACTGAGGGACACAGAACTGTTACTCAGGGACACAGAACTGTTACTCAGGGACACAGAATCGTTACTCAGGGACACAGAATTGTTACTCAGGGACAGACACAGAATTGTTACTCAGGGATAAAGAATTGTTACTCAGGGACACAGAATTGTTACTCAGGGACACAGAATTGTTACTGAGGGACACAGAATCGTTACTCAGGGACACAGAATCGTTGAATTAAAGAGTATGTCAGACAACACGCAGAGGAGTGGCAGAGGAGGCAATGTTTTAGGAGCGAGCAGACGTGGCAGCAGAGGAAGGGGTCGAGGCAGCACTAGTCGCAGCCAGAGGCCAGTGCTCCCGGTGTCATCCAGCGGTCGTGTCTCCACCGACAACCCTGCCGTCATCGATTGGTTGGCTCGGTCGTCTTCCTCTTCCCAGGTCACCTCTGACACCTACAGCCAACGGTCGGTGTGTACGTCAGACACAACCGTTAGTTGGCATGGCCCGGGAGCAAGCCCACTGAAATCACGTGTCCTCTACCTGCCCCTGTCCTTTGGTGTTCCCTCACCAAGCGAAGTATCGCATGCTGTGGGCTCAGCCCCACTGTACAGTGAGGAAGAGCTAACAGAGGGCGGTCAGGAACGGGGGGAGACATCCGCCTCTTCAGCAGCCAGGCGAAGAAGTACTGGCGAGGAGAGTGGCTCGGTAGCCAGTCTAGAGACAGGTCTGTCTCCTGACCACACGCAGCCGAGGGGGCTAGTAGTGAGGCGGAGACCCTAATTGATGATGAGGAGGCTGATCGCACTTGGCAGCCTCGTCGTCATCAGGCAATTTCTTCCGCATCATCAGGAGAAGAGGGTGCCAGCTTGGCAGCGAGCGAAACAGTCGGTGGGTTGCCCAGGAGGCAGCAGGGTCGCAGCAGTGTCAGTGGAGGCAAACGGCCACGGAGTAGAGCACCAGCTCCACTGCAGCCTACCACCACGGCCAGTAGTGGTGCCGGTGTGCACGGAGGAAGTAGCAGTCAGCCAGTGAGGAGTAGCGGGGGCAAAGTTTCCTACTCGGCGGTGTGGGGCAATTTTTCGTCAAGCCGCCCGAGGAAGTAAAAAAAACGTAGCCGTATGTCGACTATGTGGCCAGAAAGTCAAGCGTGGCCAGGGGGCCCATGTTGGGACTACAGCGTTGCGTCAGCATATGCAGCGTCGCCCATTTGGTGGCCTGGGAAAACCGTGATAAAGATACGGCGGTTCTGCCTGCCCCAGCCCCCGCTCCATCACCCGCTCCGTTACTTGCTCCGTCACCCGACGTCAATCGCCCTCTATCAGCCAGTCAAGGCTCCAACACCTCTGCTGAGGGGAGTTGTCGCTCGTTGGCATCTTCCGCTCGTTCAGATGCTCCTTCTCCTGCTACTCCTCTTCACGGATTCCGTCAGCAGTCTTTCTTGGAATCCGTTTCCAAGAGACAACAGTTTGCGAGCACGCACCCGACGGTGCTGCAGAAGCTGAACGTCCTCCTGTCCAAGTTGCTGGTGCTGCAGTCCCTCCCTTTCCAAGTGGTGGACTCAGCACCTTTCCGAGAAATGATGGCTTGTGCCGCGCCGCGGTGGAGAGTGCCAAGCCGGCATTTCTTCGCCAAAAAGGCAGTGCCAGCCCTGCATTCACATGTAGAAGAGATGGTGGGCCAGTCTTTGAGCATGTCGGTCTCTGCCAAAGTGCACGGCAGCGCCGACGTGTGGAGCTGTAACTACGGTCAGGGACAGTACATGTCATTTACGGCCCACTGGGTGAACGTGGTGCCGGCACAGCCGCACCAGCAACTTGGACAGGTCACACCGCTTTTGCCTCCACGTTTGCACGTCCTTGGTCCAGCAAAGATGTCCGCCTCTACCACCTCTTCTTCCGCCGTTTCCTCAGCCGCCACCCCCGTGCCAAGTCCCATTACCCGACCGGCATATCACATGTGCAGGGCGCAATGGTGTCACGCTGTGCTGCACCTGGTATGCCTTGGCAAACGTAGTCACACAGGGGAGGAACTTCTGAGTGTAATGAACAGAGAAATCAACAGATGGCTGTCTCCGCGCAAACTGAAAATCGGAACCATGTTGACCGACAACGGAAAGAACATGGTGTCTGCTCTGCGTCAAGGAAGGTTGTGCCATGCGCCATGCATGGCTCACGTGTTCAATCTGGTTGTCAAGCGGTTCCTAAAATCCACCATCCCACTGCAAGACATCCTTAAAATGTCACGTAAACTTTGCATGCATTTCAGCCATTCCTACACCGCAAAGCACACCCTCCTTGAGCTGCAGCGGCAGAACGGAATTCCACAGCATCGCCTGATCTGCGACATTGCAACAAGGTGGAATTCAACCCTACACATGTTAGACCGCCTTTACGAACAGCAAAAGGCCATCACCGATTTCCTGATGTTACAAGCGGATAAAGGTACTCCCCTGTGTAACTTCGATGTCAGCCATTGGCAGCTCATGCGTGACACCTGCCGCTTGCTCAGGCCCTTTGAGGAGGCCACGCTATTCGTGAGTCGGCAGGACTATGGGATGAACGACGTCATTCCTCTGTTGCACGTCCTGGAACAAATGCTGTTAACAATGGCTGGTCAGGGTGCGGTAGATGTGGCGCACAGATCTCAACGCCACATGACCCCTGTGGGGGCAGGGACAGGAAGAAGAGGAGGAGGTAGAGGTAGAGGAGGACATTGGTGCTCAGGAATTATTGAGTGAAAGGGGTGGTTTTTCCACTCAGCGGACAGGAGTGGAGGAGCAGGAGCATCTGGTAGAGGAGGAGGAGGAGGAGACAGAGGACCCAGACGCACCGTGGCAGTATGCTGTGGAGATGGAGGCAGGGAGTCCCTCGCATTCCTTGGCACAAATGGCCCATAGCATGCTCGGTTGCTTGCGTAGCGACAGCCGAATAATAACCATCAGACAGAGGGATGACTTTTGGCTGTCCACCTTGTTGGACCCTCGCTACCGTTCAAAAATGGTGGCCTTTTTCACACCTGCTGAGAGGGAGGCCAAAATAACGTACTATAAAAACCACCTATGTAGTCAGTTGGTCTCTGCCTTTGTGCGCCAACGTCCATCCTCAGACACTGTGGGCCCTGTGCGCTCGCGTTCCGCTGCCATGGCAGCAGGGGAGGGGTGGGGTGGTAGGAGCAGTGGCAGCTCCCACCAGCAGCGGCTGCCTCAGTCTGCAGTCGATGATGAGTAGCTTTCTTCACCAGCGCAGTGAGGAAACTACTAACCAGCCGCAGCAGCATCAGGTGGACCTGGAGCAGGACCTCAAACAACAGGCTTGGGCCTACTTGGACAGCACCCTGCCAACCGAGGTAGACAATCCCCTTGACTACTGGGCAACGAAACCTGACCTTTGGCCCCAACTAGCTGAATTTGCCCTTGAAAGGCTGTCATGCCCGGCCAGTAGCGTTGCATCGGAGCGCGTGTTTAGTGCGGCAGGAGGTATTGTAACTCCGCGGAGGACACGACTGTCCACCCAAAGTGTGGAGAGATTCACGTTTGTGAAAATGAATCAGGCGTGGATTAGTCTGGATTTCAAACCACCAGTTCCTGACACAACTGACTAAATCAGCCATGAATCATGCCCCAAACATGTGCCACTTTCAGGTCTCCTCACACTGCTGGTGGGTTCCATTTTGTCATAGGGGTGCTGGCAGATTACGGGCCTCCCATTGCTGCTGCCAGGCCCCTAATCTGCATTGGGCCCCTGTACCGCCTCCTCATGCTGCTGCCAGGTCCACAGTGTGTCATGGGTCCCTGTACGGCCTCCCATTGCTGCTGTCTCCATCGCCACACTCTGCCATGTGCCACTTTCAGGTCTAATCACACTGCTGCTGGGTTCCAATTTGTCATAGGGTGCTGGCAGATTACGGGCCTCCCATTGCTGCTGCCAGGCCCCTAATCTGCCATGGGCCCCTGTACAGCCTCCTCATGCTGCTGCCAGGTCCACAGTGTGTCATGGGTCCCTGTACGGCCTCCCATTGCTGCTGTCTCCATCGCCACACTCTGCCATGTGCCACTTTCAGGTCTCCTCACACTGCTGCTGGGTTCCAATTTGTGATAGGGTGCTTGCAGATTACGGGCCTCCCATTGCTGCTGCCAGGCCCCTAATCTGCCATGGGCCCCTGTGCTGCCTCCTCATGCTGCTGCCAGGTCCACAGTGTTTCATGGGTCCCTGTACGGCCTCCCATTGCTGCTGTCTCCTTCGCCACACTCTGCCATGTGCCACTTTCAGGTCTCCTCACACTGCTGGTGGGTTCCATTTTGTGATAGGGTGCTGGCAGATTACGGGCCTCCCATTGCTGCTGCCAGGCCCTAATCTGCCATGGGCCCCTGTACCACCTCCTCATGCTGCTGCCAGGTCCACAGTGTGTCATGGGTCCCTGTACCGCCTCCCATTGCTGCTGTCTCCATCGCCACACTCTGCCATGTGCCACTTTCAGGTCTCCTCACACTGCTGCTGGGTTCCATTTTGTCATAGGGTGCTGGCAGATTACGGGCCTCCCATTGCTGCTGCCAGGCCCCTAATCTGCCATGGGCCACTGTAACGCCTCCTCATGCTGCTGCCAGGTCCACAGTGTGTCATGGGTCCCTGTACGGCTCCCCTTGCTGCTGTCTCCATCGCCACACTCTGCTATGTGCCACTTTCAGGTCTCCTCACACTGCTGCTGGGTTCCATTTTGTCATAGGGTGCTGTATGGCCTCCCATTGCTGCTGCCAGGCCCGTAATCTGCCATGGGCCCCCGTACCGACTCCTCATGCTGCTGCCAGGCCCGTAATCTGTCATGGGCCCCTGTACAGCCTCCTCATGCTGCTGCCAGGTCCACAGTGTGTCTCATGGGTCCCTGTACCGCCTCCCATTGCTGCTGTCTCCATCGCCACACACTCTGCCATGTGCCACTTTCAGGTCTCCTCACACTGCTGCTGGTTCCATTTTGTCATAGGGTGCTGGCAGATTACGGGCCTCCCATTGCTGCTGCCAGGCCCGTAATCTGCCATGGGCCCCTGTACCGCCTCTCCTCATGCTGCTGCCAGGTCCACAGTGTGTCATGGGTCCCTGTACGGCCTCCCATTGCTGCTGTCTCCATCGCCACACTCTGCCATGTGCCACTTTCAGGTCTCCTCACACTGCTGCTGGGTTCCATTTTTGTGATAGGGTGCTGGCAGATTACGGGCCTCCCATTGCTGCTGCCAGGCCCCTAATCTGCCATGGGCCCCTGTACCGCCTCCTCATGCTGCTGCCAGGTCCACAGTGTGTCATGGGTCCCTGTACGGCCTCCCATTGCTGCTGTCTCCATCGCCACACTCTGCCATGTGCCACTTTCAGGTCTCCTCACACTGCTGGTGGGTTCCATTTTGTCATAGGGTGCTGGCAGATTACGGGCCTCCCATTGCTGCTGCCAGGCCCGTAATCTGCCATGGGACCTGTACCGACTCCTCATGCTGCTGCCAGGTCCAGAGTATGTCATGGGTCCCTGTACGGCCTCCCATTGCTGCTGCCAGGCCCGTAATCTGCCATGGCCCCCGTACCGACTCCTCATGCTGCTGCCAGGCCCGTAATCTGTCATGGGCCCCTGTACCGCCTCCACATGCTGCTGCCAGGTCCAGAGTGTGTCATGGGTCCCTGTACGGCCTCCCATTGCTGCTGCCAGGCCCGTAATCTGCCATGGGCCCCCGTACCGACTCCTCATGCTGCTGCCAGGCCCGTAATCTGTCATGGGCCCCTGTACCGCCTCCTCATGCTGCTGCCAGGTCCAGAGTGTGTCTTGGGCCCCCGTACCGACTCCTCATGCTGCTGCCAGGCTCGTAATCTGTCATGGGCCCCTGTACCGCCTCCTCATGCTGCTGCCTGGTCCAGAGTGTGTCATGGGTCCCTGTACGGCCTCCCATTGCTGCTGCCAGGCCCGTAATCTGCCATGGGCCCCTGTACCGCCTCCTCATGCTGCTGCCATGTCCAGAGTGTGTCATGGGTCCCTGTACGGCCTCCCATTGCTGCTGCCAGGCCTGTAATCTGCCATGGGCCCCCGTACCGACTCCTCATGCTGCTGCCAGGCCCGTAATCTGTCATGGGCCCCTGTACCGCCTCCTCATGCTGCTGCCAGGTCCACAGTGTGTCATGGGCCCCCGTACCGACTCCTCATGCTGCTTCCAGGCCTGTAATCTGTCATGGGCCCCTGTACCGCCTCCTCATGCTGCTGCCTGGTCCAGAGTGTGTCATGGGTCCCTGTACGGCCTCCCATTGCTGCTGCCAGGCCCGTAATCTGCCATGGGCCCCCGTATCGACTCCTCATGCTGCTGCCAGGCCCGTAATCTGTCATGGGCCCCTGTACCGCCTCCTCATGCTGCTGCCAGGTCCCGAGTGTGTGTGTCATGGGCCCCCGTACCGACTCCTCATGCTGCTGCCAGGCCCGTAATCTGTCATGGGCCCCTGTACCGCCTCCTCATGCTGCTGCCAGGTCCAGAGTGTGTCATGGGTCCCTGTACGGCCTCCCATTGCTGCTGCCAGGCCCGTAATCTGCCATGGGACCCCGTACCGACTCCTCATGCTGCTGCCAGGCCCGTAATCTGTCATGGGCCCCTGTACCGCCTCCTCATGCTGCTGCCAGGTCCAGAGTGTGTCATGGGTCCCTGTACGGCCTCCCATTGCTGCTGCCCAGGCCCGTAATCTGCCATGGGCCCCCGTACCGACTCCTCATGCTGCTGCCAGGCCCGTAATCTGTCATGGGCCCCTGTACCGCCTCCATGCTGCTGCCAGGTCCAGAGTGTGTCATGGGTCCCTGTACGGCCTCCCATTGCTGCTGTCTCCATCGCCACACTCTGCCATGTGCCACTTTCAGGTCTCCTCACACTGCTGGTGGGTTCCATTTTGTCATAGGGTGCTGTATGGCCTCCCATTGCTGCTGCCAGGCCCGTAATCTGCCATGGGCCCCCGTCCCGACTCCTCATGATGCTGCCAGGCCGTAATCTGTCATGGGCCCCTGTACCGCCTCCTCATGCTGCTGCCAGGTCCAGAGTGTGTCATGGGTCCCTGTACGGCCTCCCATTGCTGCTGTCAGGCCCGTAATCTGCCATGGGCCCCCGTACCGACTCCTCATGCTGCTGCCAGGCCCGTAATCTGTCATGGGCCCCTGTACTGCCTCCTCATGCTGCTGCCAGGTCCAGAGTGTGTCATGGGTCCCTGTACGGCCTCCCATTGCTGCTGTCTCCATCGCCACACTCTGCCATGTGCCACTTTCAGGTCTCCTCACACTGCTGGTGGGTTCCATTTTGTCATAGGGTGCTGTATGGCCTCCCATTGCTGCTGCCAGGCCCGTAATCTGCCATGGGCCTCCGTCCCGACTCCTCATGCTGCTGCCAGGCCCGAAATCTGTCATGGGCCCCTGTACCGCCTCCTCATGCTGCTGCCAGGTCCAGAGTGTGTCATGGGTCCCTGTACGGCCTCCCATTGCTGCTGTCTCCATCGCCACACTCTGCCATGTGCCACTTTCAGGTCTCCTCACACTGCTGGTGGGTTCCATTTTGTCATAGGGTGCTGTATGGCCTCCCATTGCTGCTGCCTCCACAGCCACACTGTGGCTCCACACTCTGGTTTTGGCCCCGTGACTGCCCAAATGAGTGAAGTGTGCGGTGATTCTAAGATCGACGGCACTCATCTGCATGTCATACTGACTGACAGTATTATTTCTCTTCCCCAGCAGACTCCAAGGGCATTTAAATTAAAGGTACAGTGTTCTGCACTAATATAAAGGCTCTCTGAAGCCTAGAAACACCCTTTTATAAGTTAAATTTGCAGCGAATATATTCGATTCGAATCAAATTTTTTCCACGAATTCACCGAATCAGTCGAATCGAATTTTTGAATAATTCGCTCATCTCTAGTTATTACATAATAATGATCCTAATTAGATATTCTACTATAATAGTAATAAAATCCATAAATATATTTGATTAAATACAATAAACTATACTAAAATAAATAAATAAATCAATTAAATAAATTAAATAACTAAATCAGATCACCATTATAACAATATTACATGGGAAGAGCACCCTCTACTGGTCAAATTTAATAATACTGATTACATTTAATAAAACTAGGAAAACTATATGTGGTAAATAGAGATGAGCGAATTATTCAAAAATTCGATTCGGCTGATTCGGCGAATTCGTGGAAAAAAATCGATTCGAGTCGAATATATTCGCTGCGAATTTAACTTATAAAAGGGTGTTTCTAGGCTTCAGAGAGCCTTTATATTAGTGCAGAACACTGTACCTTTAATTTAAATGCCCTTGCAGTCTGCTGGGGAAGAGAAATAATACTGTCAGTCAGTATGACATGCAGATGAGTGCCGTCGATCTTAGAATCACCGCACACTTCACTCATTTGGGCAGTCACGGGGCCAAAACCAGAGTGTGGAGCCACAGTGTGGCGGTGGAGGTAGCAGCAATGGGAGGCCCATACAGCACCCTATGACAAAATGGAACCCACCAGCAGTGTGAGGAGACCTGAAAGTGGCACATGGCAGAGTGTGGCGATGGAGACAGCAGCAATGGGAGGCCGTACAGGGACCCATGAGACACTGTGGACCTGGCAGCAGCATGAGGAGGCGGTACAGGGGCCCATGGCAGATTACGGGCCTGGCAGCAGCAATGGGAGGCCCGTAATCTGCCAGCACCCTATGACAAAATGGAACCCACCAGCAGTGTGCGGAGACCTGAAAGTGGCACATGGCAGAGTGTGGCGATGGAGACAGCAGCATTGGGAGGCCGTACAGGGACCCATGAGACACTGTGGACCTGGCAGCAGCATGAGGAGGCGGTACAGGGGCCCATGACAGATTACGGGCCTGGCAGCAGCATGAGGAGGCGGTACGGGGGGCCCATGGCAGATTACGGGCCTGGCAGCAGCAATGGGAGGCCCGTAATCTGCCAGCACCCTATGACAAAATGGAACCCTGGGCTGGGGCAGGCAGAACCGCCGTATCTTTATCACGGTTTTCCCAGGCCACCGAATGGCGACGCTGCATATGCTGACGCAACTCTGTAGTCCCAACATGGGCCCCCTGGCCACGCTTGACTTTCTGGCCACATAGTCGACATACGGCAACGTTTACTTCCTCGGGGCGGCTTGAGGAAAAATTGCCACACCGCCGAGTAGGAAACTTTGCCCCCGCTACTCCTCACTGGCTGACTGCTACTTCCTCCGTGCACACCGGCACCACTACTGGCCGTGGTGGTAGGCTGCAGTGGAGCTGGTGCTCTATTCCGTGGCCGTTTGCCTCCACTGACACTGCTGAGACCCTGCTGCCTCCTGGCAGCAGCAATGGGAGGCCGTACAGGGACCCATGACACACTCTGGACCTGGCAGCAGCATGAGGAGGCGGTACAGGGGCCCATGACAGATTACGAGCCTGGCAGCAGCATGAGGAGGCGGTAGGGGGGCCCATGGCAGATTAGGGCCTGGCAGCAGCAATGGGAGGCCATACAGCACCCTATGACAAAATGGAATCCACCAGCAGTGTGAGGAGACCTGAAAGTGGCATATGGCAGAGTGTGGCAATGGACACAGCAGCAATGGGAGGCCGTACAGAGACCCATGACACACTGTGGACCTGGCAGCAGCATGAGGAGGCGGTACAGGGGCCCATGACAGATTACGGCCTGGCAGCAGCATGGGGAAGTCGGTACAGGGGCTCATGGCAGATTACGGGCCTGGCAGCAGCAATGGGAGGCCGTACAGGGACCCATGACACACTCTGGACCTGGCAGCAGCATGAGGAGGCGGTACAGGGGCCCATGACAGATTACGGGCCTGGCAGCAGCATGAGGAGTCGGTACGGGGGCCCATGCAGATTACGGGCCTGGCAGCAGCATGAGGAGGCGGTACAGGGACCCATGACACACTCTGGACCTGGCAGCAGCATGAGGAGGCGGTACAGGGGCCCATGACAGATTACGGGCCTGGCAGCAGCATGAGGAGTCGGTACGGGGGCCCATGGCAGATTAGGGGCCTGGCAGCAGCAATGGGAGGCCCGTAATCTGCCAGCACCCTATGACAAAATGGAACCCACCAGCAGTGTGCGGAGACCTGAAAGTGGCACATTGCAGAGTGTGGCGATGGAGACAGCAGCAATGGGAGGCCGTACAAGGGGCCCCATGAGACACTGTGGACCTGGCAGCAGCATGAGGAGGCGGTACAGGGGCCCATGGCAGATTACGGGCCTGGCAGCAGCAATGGGAGGCCCGTAATCTGCCAGCACCCTATGACAAAATGGAACCCACCAGCAGTGTGCGGAGACCTGAAAGTGGCACATGGCAGAGTGTGGCGATGGAGACAGCAGCAATGGGAGGCCGTACAGGGACCCATGAGACACTTTGGACCTGGCAAGCAGCATGAGGAGGCGGTAACAGGGGCCCATGGCAGATTACGGGCCTGGCAGCAGCAATGGGAGGCACGTAATCTGCCAGCACCCTATGACAAAATGGGAACCCACCAGCAGTGTGAGGAGACCCTGAAAGTGGCACACGGCAGAGTGTGGCGATGGAGACAGCAGCAATGGGAGGCCGTACAGGGACCCATGAGACACTTTGGACCTGGCAGCAGCATGAGGAGGCGGTACAGGGGCCCATGGCAGATTAGGGGCCCTGGCAGCAGCAAAGGGAGGCCCGTAATCTGCCAGCCACCCTATGACAAAAAATGGAACCCACCAGCGGCAGTGTGCGGAGACCTGAAAGTGGCACCATGGCAGAGTGTGGCGATAGAGACAGCAGCAATGGGAGGCCGTACAGGGACCCATATAGCACACTGTGGACCTGGCAGCAGCATGAGGATGCGGTACAGGGGCCCATGGCAGATTACGGGCCTGGCAGCACAGCAATGGGAGGCCCGTAAATCTGCCAGCACCCTATGACAAAAATGGAAACCCACCAGCAGTGTGCGGAGACCTGAAAGTGGCATCAAGGCAGAGTGTGGCGATGGAGACAGCAGCAATGGAGAGCCGTTACAGGGACCCATGAGACACTTTGGACCTGGCAGCAAGCATGAGGAGGCGGTAACAGGGGCCCATGGCAGATTACGGGCCTGTTCAGCAGCAATGGGAGGCACGATAATCTGCCAGCACCCTAAGACAAAATGGAACCCACCAGCGTGTGAGGAGACCTGAAAGTGGCACAAATTTGGGGCATGATTCATGGCGGATTTAATCAGTTGTGTCAGGAACTGGTGGTTTGAAATCCATACTAATCCACGCGCCTGATTCATTTTCACAAACGTGAGTCTCCTCCACACTTTGGGTGGACAGTCGTGTCCTCCCGCGGAGTTACAATACCTCCTGCCGCCAGCACTAAACACGCGCTCTGATGCCAACGCTACTGTGCCCGGGCATGACAGCCTTTCAAGGGCAAATTCAGCTAGTTGGGGCCAAAGGTCAAGTTTCGTTGCCCAGTAGTCAAGGGGATTTGTCTACCTCGGTTGGCAGGGTGCTGTCCAAGTAGGCCTAATCCTGTTGTTTGAGGTCCTGCTCCAGGTCCACCTGATGCTGCTTTGCTGCTGAAGCGGCTGGTTTAGTAGTTTCCTCCTCACTGCGCTGGTGAAGAAAGCTACTCATCATCGACTGCAGACTGAGGCAGCCGCTGCTGGTGGAGCTGCCACTGCTCCTAACCACCCCCACCCCTCCCCTGCTGCCATGGCAGTGGAACGCGAGCGCACAGGCCACACAGTGTCTGAGGAATGGACGTTGGCGCACAAAGGCAGAGACCAACTGACTACATAGGTGGTTTTTATAGTACGTTATTTTGGCCTCCCTCTCAGCAGGTGGTGAAAAAGGCCACCATTTTTTGAACGGTAGCGAGGGTCCAACAAGGTGGACAGCCAAAAGTCATCCTCTGTCTGATGGTTATTATTCGGCCGTCCGCTACGCAAGCAACCGAGCATGCTATGGGCCATTTGTGCCAAGGAATGCGAGGGACTCCCTGCCTCCATCTCCACAGCATACTGCCACGGTGCATCTGGGTCCTCTGTCTCCTCCTCCTCCTCTACCAGATGCTCCTGCTCCTCCCACTCCTGTCCGCTGAGTGGAAAAACCACCCATTTCACTCAATAATTCCTGAGCACCAATGTCCTCCTCTACCTCCTCCTCTTCTTCTGTCCTGGCCCCCCACATGGGTCATGTGGTGTTGAGATCTGTGCGCCAACGTCTACCACACCCTGACCAGCCATTGTTAACAGCATTTGTTCCAGGACGTGCAACAGAGGAATGACGTCGTTCATCACCATAGTCCTGCCGACTCCACGAATAGCGTGGCCTCCTCAAAGGGCCTGAGCAAGCGGCAGGTGTCACGCATGAGCGCCAATGGCTGACCTATCGAAGTTACACATGGGGAGTACCTTTATCCGCTTGTAACATCAGGAAATCGGTGATGGCCTTTCGCTGTTCATAACGGCGGTCTAACATGTGTAGGGTTGAATTCCACCTTTGTTGCAAACGTCGCAGATCAGGCGATGCTGTTGGAATTCCATTCTGTTCTGCCGCTGCAGCTCAAGGAGGGTGTGCTTGCGGTGTAGGAATGGCTGAAAATGCATGCAAAGTTTACGTGACATTTTAAGGATGTCTTGTCAGTGGGATGGTGGATTTTAGGAACCCGCTTGACAACCAGATTGAACACGTGAGCCATGCATGGCACATGGCACAACCTTCCTTGACGCAGAGCAGACACCATGTTCTTTTTCCGTTGTCGTCAACATGGTTCCGATTTTCAGTTTGCGCGGAGACAGCCATCTGTCGATTTCTCTGCGTTCATTACACTCAGAAGTTCCTCCCCTGTGTGACTACGTTCGCCAAGGCATACCAGGTGCAGCACAGCGTGACACCGTTGCGCCCTGCACATGTGATATGCCGTCGGGTAATGGGACTTGGCACGGGGTGGCGGGCAGGAGGACACGGAGTAGAAGAGGTGGTAGAGGCGGACATGTTTGCTGGACCAAGGACGTGCAAACGTGGAGGCAAAAGCGTCCGTGACCTGTCCAAGTTGCTGGTGCGGCTGTGACGGCACCACGTTCACCCAGTGGGGGCCGTAAAGACATGTACTGTCCCTGACCGTAGTTACAGCTCCACACTTCGGCGATGCCGTGCACTTTGGCAGAGACCCGACATGCTCAAAAGACTGGCCCACCATCTCTTCTACATGTGAATGCAGGGCTGGCACTGCCTTTTTTGGGCGAAGAAAAAAAAAAAAAAAAAAAATAAAAGAAGAAATGCCGGCTTGGCACTCTCCACCGCGGCGCGCACAAGCCATTATTTCTCGGAAAGGTGCTGAGTCCACCACTTGGAAAGGGAGGGACTGCAGCACCAGCAACTTGTGACAGTGAGAGACGTTCAGCTTCTGCACCGTCGTGGTGCGTGCTCAGCAAACTGTTGTCTCTTGAAACGGATACCAAGAAAGACTGCTGACGGAATCCGTGAAGAGGAGTATCAGGAGAAGGAGCATCTGAACGAGCGGAAAGATGCCAACGAGCGACAACTCCCCCCTCAGCAGAGGTGTTGGAGCCTTGACTGGCTGATAGAGGGGGCGATTGACGTCGGGTGACGTAGCAAGTAACTGGGAGCGGGTGATGGAGCGGGGGCTGAGGTGCAGGCAGAACCGCCGTATCTTTATCACGGTTTTTTCCCAGGCCAACCAAATGGCGACGCTGCATATGCTGACGCAACCTCTGTAGTCCCAACACGGGCCCCCTGGCCACGCTTGACTTTTCTGGCCACATAGTCGACAAAAATATAACGGCTACGTTTACTTCCTCGGGCGGCTTGACGAAAAATTGCCGACACCGCCGAGTAGGAAACTTTGCCCCCGCTACTCCTCACTGGCTGACTGCTACTACCTCCGTGCACACCGCACCAACTAAACTGGCCGTGTGTGGTAGGCTTGCAGTGGAGCTGGTGCTCTACTCCGTGGCCGTTTGCCTCCACTGACACTGCTGCGACCCTGCTGCCCAAGCCTCCTGGGCAACCCACCGACTGTTTTCGCTCGCTGCCAAAGCTGGCACCCTCTTCTCCTGATGATGCGGAAGAAATAGCTTGATGACGACGAGGCTGCCAAGTGCAATCAGCCTCCTCATCATCAATTAGGGTCTCCGCCTCACTACTAGCCCCCTCGCTCGGCTGCGTGGTGGGTCAGGGACAGACAGACCTGTCTCTAGACCGGCTACTGAGCCACTCTCCTCGCCAGTACTTCTTCGCCTGGCTGCTGAAGAGGCAGATGTCTACGCCCCCCGTTCCTGACCGCCCTCTGTTAGCTCTTCCTCACTGTACAGTGGGGCTGAGCCCACAGCATGCGATACTTCGCTATGGTGTGAGGGAACACCAAAGGACACGGGGCAGGTAGAGGACACGTGATTTCAGTGGTGGCTTGCTCCCGGCCATGCCAACTAACGGTTGTGTCCCCTGACGTACCCACCGACCCGTTGCTGTAGGTGTCAGAGGTGACCTGGGAAGAGGAAGACGGACCGAACCAACCAATCGATGACGGCAGGTATTGTCGTGGAGACGCACGAACCGCTGTGATGACACCAGGGAGCACTGGCCTCTGGCTGCGACTAGTGCTGCCCTCGACCCCCTTCCTCTGCTTGCCAGGACACGTCTGCTCCGTCCTAAAACATTTGCCTCCTCTGCCACTCCTCATGCGTGTTGTCTGACATACTCTTTAATTCAACGATTCTGTGTCCATGAGTAATCAATTCTGTGTCCCTGAGTAACAATTCTGTGTTCTCTGAGTAACAATTCTGTGTCCTCCTGAGTAACAATTCTGTGTCTGTCCCTGAGTAACAATTCTGTGTCCCTCCAGTAACGATTCTGTGTCCCTCAGTAACAATTCCTGTGTCCCTGAGTAACAATTCTGTGTCTGTCCCTAGAGTAACAAATTCTGTGTCCCCTCAGTAACGATTCTGTGTCCCTCAGTAACAATTCTGTGTCCCTGAGTAACAATTCTGTGTCCCTGAGTAACAATTCTGTGTCCCTGAGTAACAATTCTGTGTCTGTCCCTGAGTAACAATTCTGTGTCCCTCAGTAACGATTCTGTGTCCCTCAGTAACACTCTCTGTGTCCCTGAGTAAAAACTTACTGTGTCCCTGGAGTAACACTTCTGTGTCCCTGAGTAAGTAACTTTCTGTGCTGTCCCTGAGGTAACACTAAATGCGTTCAGTGTCCCTGAGTAAAACATTCTGTGTCCCTGATAACACTTCTGTGTCCCTGAGTAAAACTTCTGTGCCCTGAGTAACACTTCTTGTGTCCCTAGTAAAAACTTCTGTGTCCCCCGAGTATTACCTTTTGTGTCCCTGATAAAAAATTCTGGGGTCCCTCCCGTAACACTTTTGTGTCCCTGATAAAACTTCTGTGTCCCTGGTAAAACTTCTTTGTCCCTGAATAAATTTCTTCCCGTGTCCCCCGAGTAAAAAAACTTCTGTGTCCCCCGATAACACTCTGGTTTCCCTGAGTAAAAAAATTTTTGTGTCCCCGGTAACACCCTTTTGTGTCCCGAGTAAAACTTCTGTGTCCCTGAGTAACGATTTTTGTGGCCCCAAAGTCCCCTGTTTGGCCCCAACTCTGGTTTCCCGCATACACACAGGGCGTCCTCTTGAATACCG
>CATNWA010002182.1:0-25452 GCA_951230385.1 Staurois parvus
AAAAGGTACCAGGGGCCCCCTACTGACCCCGGGTCCTTGGGCAGTGCCGAGTTTCCAAATGGTCAGTCTGCCCCTGGATATGACCCTTTGTCAGCAGTTGCTTTTTGAGCTGCTATAGGTTCATGTTGCAGCTATTAAATCAATACTGTACAGTTGCAAGAAAAAGTATGTGAACCCCTTGGGATTACGTGGAGTTTTGCATGAATTGGGCATAGATTGTGCTCTGAACGTCATCTAAGTCACAACAATAGAAAGAACACAGTCTCCTGAACATAATACTACACAAACATTAGATGTTGCCATGGTTTGGCCTGGGCAGGAAGGGGGTAAAGTGCCTGATATGGAAGTGGTTAATAGCAAAAAGTCCAAAATATTGTATTTTTCTCAAAATTGTCAGTCTTTTTTTGCTTATAGTGCAAAAAATAAAAAAACGCACAGGCAATTAAATACCACCAAAAGAAAGCTCAATTGTGAGAGTGCTGAAACGTGAAAACTGGCCTGGGCAGGAAGGTGTAAAATTGTCCGGTATTGAAATGGTTAACACTTTCAGAAAGAGGTCAGAAGTGACAGTCTCTATATTTCTCACAGTAAGGGTCTCCTTTAGAGGTTTGTGTTTGGTGCTTACTACTCCTACATGTGGTGTAGAAGGTTAAATCATGGACCGTTACTTCATTCCTATCTGAGGAATTTTCTGTGAAAGCAACCATTGAGTTTCTGTGCACTATGCAGACACCGAAAAGTTAATTCAGTTTACCTTAGTCCAGGGGTGGACTGACCATTCAAGCACTCGGGCACTGCCCGAGGGCCCAGGGTCAGTAGGGGGCCCCATGAAAGGCCCCTGGTACCTTTTATAGGCTTTTTTGGCTGTGCTTTAAGTGTGGGCAAGGACACAGGGGCCCCATGATCCCCTATTGCCCGGGGGCCCCATGAGTTGTCAGTCCGCCCCTGCCTTAGTCTGATGTTCGTGTGATCTACAGCATTGCTTATCAAGAGGAGCAGATGACTTAAGATGACCATACACTGTACAAATTTGGGGGTCCCTGGCTGACACCTCCTGCCTGATATTAATCAATTGAAAAATTGAAGGAGCCAGGAAGAAAATTGTCGGCCAAAAAGCAGCTGCATCCAATCAAATTCAGCAGCTGTTTGCATATTATGAAAGCTGGCTGTCAAAATACAATAGCTGTATAGCGTGAATGGAGGAATTAGTAAGCAAGTTGCAGGCTGAATGAAAAAACTATCAGTGTACGGCCAGCTTTTAGCCCTGTACACACGGGCCAAATATCGGGCAGTATTGCCTGGTTCAACAGAAACCAACCGACATTCGGCCCATGTGTAAGGCAGCCGGTCCAGCTTCTGTCTAAGGGCATGACTGAAAAAGGGGCTGCCCAATGGATTCCAATCAGCGCTCTCAGTCAAGAGTCAGTGTGTTCTGGTGGGAGGTCAGAACACAATGGCAGTGGGGGGAGATAGTACAGAGATCTGTCATGTTTTTTTCCTTCTGCCCACTGGGTTGAAAGAAAAAAACTGATAATGTGTACTGGGCAGGGGCGGACTGACCATTTAGAAACTCAGGCACTGCCCAAGGGCCCGGGGTCAGTAGGGAGGCCCCATGAGATGCCCCTGGTACCTTTTTCATAGCTTTTTTGAGTTTGTGCAAGGACACAGTGGCCCCATGATCTCCTATTGCCCGGGGGCCCCATGAGTTGTCAGTCCACCCCTGGTACTGGGCATTAGAGTTACTGTACCCTGTGCTGTGCAACTGATCTCTTCTTCTTGGATAACTAACCCCATTCAGTTTTTAAAGGGAGTTTGTATCCCATGGTGGTTGGAAAAAACATCTCTTTTGCATTTTAATGTACTGTTTGTGAGAAGCAGCAGGGAGCTGGGAGTAAGATGTATCCTTTAAATGAGATTAAAGTGTATGTAAGACCCAGACTGTTCATCATGAATAAATGAATGCCCATGAATGAACAGTAGCCTGCATAGCATTGTGTCCATGGATAGGAGGGCGTGAATCAACTACGCAAGTGCATGCAATACAGTCAGTTCTTTAGTAGATTATAGGATAAGTTCACTTTAAAAAATAAATACCCATTTTTTGCAGGTTTTTTTTTATTTAGAACCTGGAAAGCATTGCACCAGAAATCATCAGATCACTCCTGCAAACCTGTCAGCGTATCTGTGTGCTCGTACCTCATACGGTCAAGCAAATATACGGTGACAGGAAGAATCAATGAACTACCACAGCGATCAACAGCGCTAAAGTAGTTCATTGAAAACTACAAGCCGACTGCTGCAAAGACTGCTGGAACTTGTAGTTCATTCATTTACAGAACTCAGTGGCTGCAGCAATCGGAACATATTACATCTTCCACCTTAACAATGGGTGGAACATGTAGCATTTTCCCAAAGGTGAACTTATCCGTTAGGCACAGTTCATCTAGTGCAGTGGTCTCCAAACTGTGGCCCTGGGGCCGGATGTGGCCCTTTGCCTGCCTTTATCTGGGCCTTGGGGCACTATTCCTCCTCCCACTTATACAACACAATATTCTGCTAACTGATACCACCAATGGGGCACCATCTCTCCGACTATCACCAATAATGGGGCACTATTCCTCCAATGACACCAATAATGAGGCACTATTCCTCCCAATGACACCAATAATGGGACACTATTACTCCTAATGACACCAATAACGGGACACTATTACTCCTAATGACACCAATATTGAGGCACTATTCCTCCCAATGTCACCAATAATGGGACACACTATTCCTCCCAATGTCACCAATAATGGGACACTATTCCTCCCAATGACACCAATAATGGGACACTATTACTCCTAATGACACCAATAACAGAACACTATTACTCCTAATGACACCAATAATGGGGACACTATTCCTCCCAATGTCACCAATAATGGGACACTATTCCTCCCAATGTCACCAATAATGGGACACTATTCCTCCCAATGACACCAATAATGAGGCACTATTCCTCCCAATGACACCAATAATGAGGCACTATTCCTCCCAATGACACCAATAATGGGGCACTATTCCTCCCAATGACACCAATAATGAGGCACTATTCCTCCCAATGACACCAATAATGGGACACTATTCCTCCCAATGTCACCAATAATGGGACACTATTCCTCCCAATGTCACCAATAATGGGACACTATTCCTCCCAATGACACCAATAATGAGGTACTATTCCTCCCAATGACACCAATAATGGGACACTATTCCTCCCAATGACACCAATAAGGGGACCCTATTACTCCTAATGACACCAATAATGAGGCACTATTCCTCCCAATGTCACCAATAATGGGACACTATTCCTCCCAATGACACCAATAATGAGGCACTATTCCTCCCAATGACACCAATAATGGGACACTATTCCTTCCAATGACACCAATAATGGGACACTATTACTCCTAATGACACCAATAATGAGGCACTATTCCTCCCAATGTCACCAATAATGGGACACTATTCCTCCCAATGACACCAATAATGGGACACTATTACTCCTAATGATACCAATGATGGGGCACTATTCCTCCCAATGACACCAATAATGGGGCACTATTCTTTCCAATGACACCAATAATGAGGCACTATTCCTCCCAATGACACCAATAATGGGACACTATTCCTCCCAATGACACCAATAATGGGACACTATTCCTCCCAATGACACCAATAATGAGGCACTATTCCTCCCAATGACACCAATAATGGGACACTATTCCTCCCAATGACACCAATAATGGGACACTATTACTCCTAATGATACCAATAATGAGGCACTATTCCTCCCAATGACACCAATAATGAGGCACTATTCCTCCCAATGACACCAATAATGGGACACTATTCCTTCCAATGACACCAATAACGGGACACTATTACTCCTAATGACACCAATAACGGGACACTATTACTCCTAATGACACAATAATGGGACACTATTCCTCCCAATGACACCAATAACGGGACACTATTACTCCTAATGACACCAATAACGGGACACTATTACTCCTAATGACACCAATAATGAGGCACTATTCCTCCCAATGACACAAATAATGGGACACTATTCCTCCCAATGATACCAATAATGGGACACTATTCCTCCCAATGTCACCAATAATGGGACACTATTCCTTCCAATGACACCAATAATGAGGCACTATTACTCCCAATGACACCAATAATGAGGCACTATTCCTCCCAATGTCACCAATAATGGAACACTATTACTCCTAATGACACCAATAATGAGGCACTATTCCTCCCAATGACACCAATAATGGAACACTATTACTCCTAATGACACCAATAATGAGGCACTATTCCTCCCAATGACACCAATAATGGAACACTATTACTCCTAATGACACCAATAATGGGACACTATTCCTCCCAGTGACACCAATAATGGGACACTATTCCTCCCAATGACACCAATGATGTAACACTATTACTCCTAATGATACCAATGATGGGGCACTATTTCTCCCCCTAATGACAAATGTAGTGATGTGTACTCTCACTGATGCCAGGAAAATTTTCCACAGTCCGGTCCCCCTAAAGTTTGAAATACAATACACTGGCCCTTTATTTAGAAAGTTTGGAGACCCCTGATCTAGTGGATACTAATAAGCAGATGTATAATTACGATCTCAGATCTGTAAGTCTTAAAGTGCACTGAGAGATAACAGTTATAGCAACAAGTAAATGTCTGTCCCTGTGTCCAAATCCTGGATCCATGGCATGGGAGATGCACTAAGCTGTAGCCTAGTATTGGTGAATGGGAGTCTATCCCACCCTCCTATTGTCACTGAACAGCAGGGCTTCTCATGTGTTAATTAGACAGGTCCATCCATTACAAGTTGTTGATAGATTGAATGCAGATTGTACTAGATTGTAATGTGTGGTGAGTTTAAGATCATGCATCATGTCAAGTTCATGTCAACAGACCGATGATTGCTGCTACCCTACCAAGGTCTGGCTTTAGATTTATAATATTGTCCAATTTAATTAATTATCTTTTCTGTGTGTAACCCCATCTAAATTCTGTATCGCGTGGATGTTGTCTCATCCCGTATTTACATTAAATCTCTAATAGCTGCATGATCTCTTATGTGTAACCATACATGATTGTAATGCCAATCAAAACCCAAACATGTGTTAATAGTGAATAAATGAATTAGGAAAAATATATATCAAAATTGGTTATACTATATACAGGTAATAGGTATTGATAGAGCGCGGCATCTATATTTTTTTCATTTGTATGCACTGATAACTCACATTTATGAGGGTGAGCAAGATAGCCTGCGATCTTATTGATAGAAGCTGTTTATTATACACCTTATTGGCTCACAAGTAAATTTTTAATAAATCTCAAGACCTCCTTCTCTCTAGTTCCCTGGTCTCCTCCTCCCATGCCCGCCTACAGGACTTCTCCAGGGTGTCACCCATCCTCTGGAACTCCCTGCCCCAACCCATCAGATTATCACCTACTCTCCTCTCCTTTAGGCGCACCCTGAAAACCCACCTCTTCAGGGAAGCCTACCCCCACCCCCTGCTAACCTGCGGACCTCCTCCACTCTTCCTACCACCCCATCCCCCTCAGCTTTCTCCTCCTGTACCACCATCCCCTCCCTCCTAGATTGTAAGCTCGAAAGAGCAGGGTCCTCAATCCCTCATGTTTTGCATTGTATTGGTATTGTTCTGTCACATGTTCTGTCCCCCTTTGTAATGTACAGCGCTGAGCGAACTATTGGCGCTTTATAAATACTGTATAATAATAATAATAATCTTGAAGTGAACATATAGTCAAGCTCTTTACAGTGATGAATATGTCTGACCTTGCAAACTACTATCCACTGCTTCGCTCTGTGTCCTCTCTTATGCATTCTTGGCAATTTCTGCACCTGTCATGGATTGGACGGATTAATTCAGTAAAAATGACCATCTTGCTGAAACTGCTATACTATTTTCGCACCCTCCCAGTGCGGGTTCCTCCTCATTTCCTTCGGTTGCTTCAGGCAAAGATTATGCGTTTCATCTGGGCCAATAAACGCCCCAGAGTTTCAGAACAGAACTACGCTTTTTGTCCATAGACTTCAGGGTGGCCTTGGGGTTCCCAATGTTACTAAATATTATCAGGCGAACCAGATCGCCCCGCTATCTATGTTGCATGCTTCCTCAGACCTCAGACATACCTCTCTGGGTCCTCCTGGAACTACCTAATTGTGCCCCTATTGCGATATCGACACTTCTGTGGCTTCCCTCTGCCCTGCGTCCCACGGCACTGAGTTCGATTTTGCTCCATGGCTTGCAAGTGTTGGACTCGGTACGTTACTCCAGTGGCCTAATGTCACTTTTTTGCCTTTGCTCCCAATCACTAACAACCCCCTTTTCCCACCAGGTTTAGATCAACCAAGGGCGTTTTCTTGGGTGGGTGACCAATGGTTTTTCCCAGGTACGACACTTTTTGACCTCTCGGACCTTCCCTACCTGGAATTCTCTTCAGGAGTCACGGGATGTCCCTCCGGCGGAGTTTTTTCGTTACCTTCAATTGCGGCATTGGCTGATCTCATTGCGGGGCACGTCTGTCTTCCCGTACCAGAAATCTGCCTTTGAATGGCTTTGCCAAGAACGGCCAGGCGCCCCAGGCCTTACTTTCCTTCTTTATGCAGCTTTGAATAGACGCTCGCCGCATACTTCTCTTTCATATGTCGTTCAGTGGGAGCACGACCTGGGGAGTGGCCGTGGATCCGGAGGACTGGAATAAGGCCTGGTCACTCATAGCTAAATGCTCATTTAATACGACCACACTGGAGGCAGCCTATAAGGTATTGTTTCGCTGGTACTGGGTTCCGGCTCGGTTGGCCCGGGCTAACCCTGCCTGTAGTAATCAATGTTTTCGGGGTTGTGGCCATCGTGGAGATGTATTGCATATCTGGTGGTCATGCCCGAGACTGTTTCGTTTTTTTGGTCTCGTGTGTTTGGCCTCCTTTTCACCTTGTTCCATCTCTCCATACGCTGGGCTGGGCTGCTCGGTATGCCTTGCTTCATTGCCCCATACCGGGCCTCTTGGCTCATCAGCAGAAGTTGGCTTCCTATCTGTTTTTATCGGCCACTAGAACAATTGCTCAGGCCTGGAAGAGTCCGGTTGTCCCTCTTCAGGGGGTGAGGGATCGTATGACCACTATGATGCTCAACGAACAGATGTCGAGTATCCGCAACGACTCCCAACATAAATTTTTGAAAATATGGGAGCCGTGGTTGCAATATGCCTTTCCCACACTCTCCCCGGCTAGTCTGGGGATGTAATGGCGTTCGGTATTGGCGCTCTTGGACCCCTGCCCCTTGCCCCTCTCTTTTTTTTTTTTTTCTCTTTCTCTCTTTTTTTTTCTTCCCCTCTTTCTTCTTTTTTCATTCTTTCTCTGTTTTGGTGTGACTGGCCTGCTGCATTTAGTTGTTATAGTCAGTTACAGTAATGTTTTGTAATTTTATGTGCCATTGATAGCCCTCTGTGTGGGCGTACCTTTTGCCCTGTTGGCATTAGAGCACTGTTTTTCCTTTTTTTTTTTATTTTTGCATTTTTTTTTTATCTGTGCAACTGATAGCCCCTGTGTGGGCGTGTTTTATTGCCTCTCTTTTATACTGTTTAAAAATTAATAAAAACCATTGAAATAGAATATGTCTGACCTCACTTGTGGTTATCTCTCTCCTAAATAATTTAGATAATATTTTGATGTACCTTTATTTTTCTCACATTTCCCATGCATACTTCTTCCAATCACATTTATGCCCAGAATGGTGTCTATCCCAAACTTGATGTCCAAGCATCAAGATTGGGAAAAGTACGTTTCTGACACATAGGGATTATTTACTAAAGCTGGTTCATTAAGAATTGTGTGCACTTCTGCATAGGAACCAATCAGCTTACAGGTTGTATTGCTAAAGCATGATTGAACAAGCTGAAGTTAGAAGCTGATTGGCTACCATTCAGTGCATGAGATTCAGAGTGAACCAGCTTTATTACATAGACCCAATATTCCTCTACAATTGACTAGCTACTCAAAGCAACCGTATTTAAGAACTATAGAAAGCACCTAGAATTGTATTAGTATTACAATTATAATAGGATAAAGCAGGGGCAGAATGACAACTCATGGGGCCCCCGGGTAATAGGGGATCATGGGGCCCCTGTGTCCTTGCCCAAACTCAAAAAAGCCTATGAAAAAGGTACCAGGGGCATCTCATGGGGCCCCCTACTGACCCCGGGCCCTCGGGCAGTGCCCGAGTTTCCAAATGGTCAGTCCGCCCCTGGGATAAAGGATAAAACAGTTATATAACCACTTCAATACCGGGCACGTTTACCCCCTTCCTGCCCAGGCCCAATTTTGAGGTTTCAGCGCTCTCTCACACTTTGAATGACAATTGCGCGATCATGCAACACTGTATCCAAACGAAATTAACAAACAAAGACCGAAAAGTTTGAAAAAACCCCATGTTTTTCTTTGTTTCTGTTATACAAGTTTGCAAATAAATAATTGTTCTTCATAAATTTAGGCCGAGATGTATTCTGCTACATGTCTTTGGTGAAAATAACCCAAATTAGGATGTATTATTTAGTTTGTAGGAAAGTTATAGAGTTCACAAACTATGGTATAGATCTGAATATTGATCAATCCTGAAGTACTGACAGCCAATCGAATTCCTTGAGGCCCAAAAATGTCAGAACAGTACAGATATCCCCCAAATGTCAGAACAGTACAGATATCCCCCAAATGTCAGAACAGTACAGCTTTCCCCAAAATGACCCCTTTTTGCAGAGTAGACAGTCCGATGTACTTCATAAGAGGCATAGAGAGTTTGTTTTTAGAAGTTGTAATTTTTTTGTCATAATTTTTTGGAAAATTAAGAAATTTAAAAAGTTATTTTCACAATTTTTTTTTTTACACACTGTCACCAGTGCAGTACAGGGTCATCTTATAACTGGCATGGCGGTGATCAGGGACACTGACTGATGACAGTACGAAAAGAAATTTTGTTTTCAATTTTTTTTATTTTTTTAACCTTTTTTTCTCTTTTTTGAAGATTTTTTTTTATATTACACTATGACCAAAGTAGTAAAATGTTACCATAGTAACATTGCATTACTTTGGGGAAGTGATCAGTATTTTTTTTTATTTTACACACTTTGATTGCTTATAGCAAAGAATTTCTTTGCTATAAGCAGGGGTGTATTTACCACAAGGCAAACAAGGCATTTGCCTAGGGCGGCATTTTTCAGGAGGCAGCACTGCACCAGGGAAGAAGGGACGTGGGCCAGGTGGGATCCGAAAGAGGCTGTGGGCTGCTTGACGGTGTATGCAGACCCCCGACTCTCTTTGAGAAGGTAAGTGTCTTCTCTCTCTTGATGGGGGGGTGGCCAGTGTATGGAGGGTGGTGGTAGTGGAAAGCTTTCTCAGGTGGGGGGGGGGCAGGGGTGTTGGTCAATGTTAGGCTTTCTCCACAGGGGGGAGGGGTGGTGTTGATTGGTGTCAGGGTCTTTCTGCGGAAGGGGGGGCATTGGGTGGCCAATTTTGGTGTTGCCTAGGACACCACAATACCTAAATACACCACTGGCTATAAGCAAGCATTTAACTGAATGTAATTGATTCATTCAGGTTTTTTTGTTGTGATTAGCTGTGATTGGCCACGGCTAATCACATGACACAGATGGGCTGTGATTGGCTGTGACCATTCACAGCTAGACACACTTGTATACAATGCATGGCATGAAAGGATTCATCCATTGTTTACAACTGCCATTGATTGGTCACAGCAGGTCACATAGTACTGGCAATGGGGCCGGTACACAGATCTGTCATCGGGGCCGTGTCCGAGGTACACAGCCGGTGACAGATCTTGCCACAGCACGGCCATGCAGGCACGCTCAAGGTGCGTTCCAGGAAGGACATCATATGACACCCTCCCGGATCGATTTGAGGCTCACCCGGCCGTCATTTTACTTTGGGTCAGGCGGGAAGAGATTAAAGTCTACGCTCTAGATTAGACAGTATCATTGTATTTAAAACTTGTTGGCAGTTTGGTGAGGTGGAGTAATAAAGGTTTCTGTACAACTTTACACCTTGTGCGTCAGAAAGACTTTCTGTGTTGCAGACGATGTAAGTTGCAAAATCGCACAAGAGAAAAAAAAATAACTTAAATTAGTATATAACCAAAAATAATTATTTAAAAAAAAAAATGTATTAAATTTTTATTTTATTTTTTAAAATGATTATTTATGGGGTTTTTTTGCATGTTCTCCCTGTGCTTGCGTGGGTTTCCTCCGGGTAATCCGAGTTCCTCCCACACTCCAAAGACATGCTGGTAGGTTAATTGACTCCTGTTTAAATTGTCCTAGTTTCATCCCTGGCCATGTGGGATCTCCTGCATGGTGGGGGTTGGGGAAAGACCTGGCAACCTACCCTGTAAAATAATTGCTAAGAGAATTCATGGAAAAAAAAAAAAAGACGAGTGACGGTCCATGCAATCGCCAAGGGTCGGATACGACTGAATGGATAGATAGATAGATAGATAGATAGATAGATAGATAGAGACCCTAGTAGTATAGTGTCACCATGGTGACACTGTACTACTTGTGGGGGGTGATGAAGATTTTTTTTTTTTTACACTGATTGCTTTTACACCCATAAAGGATGTAAAAGCAATCATTTCTCCATTCTTGCAGCTATTGAGAAATGCTGTGTGAGTTGTGATTGGCCACAGCTTGTCACATGGTACAAGGATGTTGTGAATAGCCTTGTACCATGTGACCGCTGTGATCATTCACAGATTTCACACGTAGTAAGCAATGATGCCACAAGTGACATCTTGCTTACTACTCTGCATGTGATCACTGATTGGCCAATCAGTGATCACATGATCGGGACCTCGCACAGAGGTCCCGTCCGACAATTGGTGTTCCACTGTGCCCGGAGGACACAGCTGGCACAGGATCGAGGTGCTGCGCGCTCCCAGGGAGTGTGCGCACAGCTTGAAAATGCAGGTGCCGTTTATGAACGGCAACCCGCCCCTGGAGTGCCACCGTCCTACCGATTATAAACAGCGGCCGGACGGCAAGTGGTTAAAGAGCCGGGAGGCACACGAGCGCCAAGAGGTTAATCGGCTCCTGTCTAAATTGGCCCTAGTATGTGTATGTATGAATATGAGTTAGGGACTTTAGATTGTACACCCCTTGAGGGTTAGGGACTGATGTGAATGTACAATATATATGTAAAGCACGGCGTAAATTGATAACGCTATAGAAGTACCTGGAATAAATAAATAAATAATAACCCAAAAAAACAATATTTGACTTTTTGCTATAAAACATATCCAGTAAAAAAAAAATCTAATTTATTCATAAAGTTAGGCCAAAATGTATTCTGCTCCATGTCTTTGCTAAAAAATAAACCCAATACGTGCAAATTAATTGGTTTACATGAAAGTTATAGCGCCTACAAACGGCGGTATATATACTGGATTTTTTTTTTATATATACTAGTAATAGCGGCGATCAGTGACTTATAGCGGGACTGCGGCGGGCATTCTGACACTGGGATAACTGACTAACTGCCACTGACATCCCAATGACACTAATACAGTGATCAGTGCTAATAAAAAACACTGATACTGTACTAATGACACTGGGCAGGAAGGGGTTAACATCTGGGGTGATCAAGGGGTTAACTGTGTGCTGTTTTACATTATGTGCTGTGTGTGTGTTTTTTACTAGGGACACATGCTGCTTTGTGTTTCTGCGCTGTGCAGAGAAATACAAAGCAGCATGTCCTTGCTGGCAAGTGAGAGACATGTGTGTTGTTTACAGGTTGTCCTCCAGGTTGAACTGATCCTCTGCACGAAAAGACCCAGAAGCCCAGTTTCTCTGGGTCAGGGGAGGACTTACAACTCATGGGGCTCCTGTGTCCTTGCCCAAACTCAAAAGCCTATGAAAAAGGTACCAGGGGCATCTCATGGGGCCCCCTACTGACCCCGGGCCCTCGGGCAGTGCCTAAGTTTCCAAATGGTGGGGCGGACTGACAACTCATGGGGCCCCCGGGCAATAGGGGATCATGGGGCCCCTGTGTCCTTGCTCAAACTCAAAAAAGCCTATGAAAAAGGTACCAGGGGCATCTCATGGGGCCCCCAACTGACCCCGGGCCCTCGAGCAGTGCCCGAGTTTCAAAATGGTCAGTCCGCTGTGGACTGACAACTCATGGGGCCCCCAGGCAATAGGGGATCATGGGGCCCCTGTGCCCTTCTCCCTTGGATTGGCCAGGGCTGCATTCCTATTCATACGGCCCACACCTATGTTCCAGAGAATTCTACCATCTATGGAAGCAGAGGGAGCTATCAGACCAGCAACAGCTGAGAACACTGAACAGACCTAATTGACCTTGGATTGTACGCTCCTTGAGGGCAGGGGCTGATGTGAATGTACAATATATATGTAAATCTGCCTAAATTTACCTAACCAAAATAAATAGATCTCCAGTGAACACGGTGAGCCAGCACTAAATCTAACTAATCCTAGCTCCTATCTAGAAGGGTTCTACACAAAGTAAACACACATCTAGGTAGTAGAGGAGTCTATTGACTGCACCATTATGCTCAGTTTATCGGGACATTTCACAAAATGCCTATTTACAAAAGGGAGTTGTATCTGCAGGTTTAGAAAGCAATCGTCGTAAAATAGTAAAATAAATAAAGTGAAATCCTGTTTGATTCCCCATTTCACAGCAAGAAAACTTTGTCACAGGAAGTCAGTGGTGCAGAGCTGAGGTGTCTGCTTCCTGCTCTAGATTTTGGCTTTCTCATCTGCAGCTCGATCGGTTTGTGCGCCATGTGTGAAATTCTCCCTTCTTACGCCACTTGTCCTCCTCAGGGTATGACTAATAAAAAGAGAGTAGGGAGGACATGTGGGGGTTTATTTACTAAAGCTGGAGAGTCCAAAATCAGACTCCCTTCTGCATAGAAACCAATCAGCTTCTAACCTCAGAGACACCGCTCTCTCTTGGTTCTCGTCCTATCTATCCCAACGCTCCTTCAGCGTTTCCTACAACGGCGCCACCTCCTCTTCCCTCCCCCTCTCTGTTGGGGTCCCCCAGGGCTCTGTCCTTGGACCCCTTCTCTTCTCCATCTACACCTCCTCCCTTGGCAAACTCATACACTCCCATGGCTTCAACTACCACCTCTATGCTGATGATACTCAAATCTACCTATCCACCCCTCACCTCACCCCCACATTCTCCGCCCGCATCACTCACCTCCTAAATGACATCTCTGACTGGATGTCGCTCCATTTCCTCAAACTCAACCTCTCCAAAACCGAGCTTCTCGTCTTTCCCCCTTCCCGTGCCCCCCCCCCATCCTTTCCATCACTACCAACAACACCACCATCAATCCCGCCCAGCAAGCCAAGGTCCTTGGCGTCATTCTGGACTCAAACCTTTCCTTCCAACCTCATGTCAAATCTCTCACAAACACATGCAGACTCCACCTCCGCAATATCGCCAAAATACGCTCCTTCCTTACCCCAGACACCACTAAACTACTCGTTCACTCCCTGATTATCTCACGCCTTGACTACTGCAACTCCCTCCTCATCGGCCTACCCCAGTGCAAACTCTCCCCGCTTCAGACCATCCTGAACTCAGCTGCCAGACTCATCCACCTCACCAGCCGCTCCACCTCTGCCACCCCCCTCTGCCTCTCCCTCCACTGGCTCCCCATTGCCCAACGCATTAAATTCAAACTGCTCACTCTGACCTATAAAGCCTTTCACAACACTGCCCCTAACTACCTCACCGACCTGATTCCCAAGTACCCACCCTACCCGTACCCTTCGCTCTTCACAGGACCTCCTTCTATCTTGCTCCCTGGTCTCCTCCTCCCACGCACGACTGCAAGACTTCTCCAGGTCCTCCCCCATCCTCTGGAACTCACTACCCCAATCCATCAGACTGTCACCTTCCCTCCTCACCTTCAGGCGCTCCCTGAAAACCCACCTCTTCAGGGAAGCCTACCCCACCCTCACCTAACAGCCGCTGCCCTTCCCTCCTCCTACCACTCCATCCCCCACAGCCGTTTCCTCCTGTACCTCTACCCCCTCCCTCCTAGATTGTAAGCTCGAAAGAGTAGGGCCCTCTAACCCCTTGTGTGCTGTTTGATGTTACTGTACTGTTTCATGTATTGTCCCCCCTCTATTGTACAGCGCTGAGCAAACCCTTTGGCGCTATATAAACTCGATAAATAAATAAATAACTTGTTCAATGAAGCTTTGGCAATGAAACCTGGAAGCTGATTGGTTTCTATGCAGAAGGGAGTCTGATTTTGGACTCTCCAGCTTTAGTAAATAAACCCCGTGGTGTCTAAGCCAAATTATTCAGCAAAATAAATACAAACGTAGTTACAATGTACAATGTGCAAATGTTTGTAATAGTAACAAACGCTACCACAACGTCAAACTGTTACTAAATATATGTAAATAATTGTTTAAATACGTTCTTAACCGCTTGCCCGGGGCCCTAAAGTTGAAGTACTGCTACTGGGCGGCAGGGCTGCACAAAATCACTAATATACAGTATATTGATTTTTATTTCCATTGGCGGCTACGGATGTCAATTACTGGGTCTCGGCCGGAGATTACCCGCCAGCACCCGGCGATCGTCGGGCACACCTGACGGGAGAGACCTGTGTGTAAACAAAACAGGTCTCTCACCTGTCAGCAAAGACATGCTACTATGTATTTCTCTGCACAAAGCAGCATGTCTCCCTAGTAAAACACACACAGCTCATAATGGAAAACAGCACACAGTTAACCCTTTGATCGCCCCAGATGACATCCCCTTCCTGCCCATTATTATTGCCGCTGACATCCCAATGACCGATCACTGTATTAATGTCATTGGGATGTCAGTGGCAGTTCGTCATTTCCCACCCAGTGTCAGAATGCTCGCCGCAGTCCCGCAGGTCTCTCCTGTCAGCAAAGACATGCTACTTTGTATTTCTCTGCATAGCACAGAAATACGAAGCAGCATGTCTCTCTAGTAAAACACAACACATCACATAATGTAAAACAGCACACAGTTAACCCTTTGATTGCCCCAGATGGTATCCCCTTCCTGCCCAGTGTCATCAGTACAGTGTCAGTGCTTTTTATTAGCTGTCATTGGGATGTCAGTGGCAGTTCATCATTTCCCACCCAGTGTCAGAATGCCCACCGCAGTCCCGCAGGTCTCTCCTGTCAACAAAGACATGCTACTTTGTATTTCTCTGCATAGCACAGAAATACGCAGCAGCATGTCTCTCTAGTAAAACACAACACATCACATAATGTAAAACAGCACACAGTTAAGCCTTTGATTGCCCCAGATGGTATCCCCTTCCTGCCCAGTGTCATTAGTACAGTGTCACTGCTTTTTATTAGCTGTCATTGGGATGTCAGTGGCAAGTTAGTCAGTTCCCACCCAGTGACAGAATGCCCACCGCAGTCCCACAGCCTTGCAGCCGCGCTATAAGTTGCTGATTTCAGCCATTAGTAGTATAAAAGAAATAAAAATAAAAATTCCAGTATCTATCAGTATCTATAAAAAGCGATAGTAAATCAGAACCACTTGCAGAATCGAGTGATAATGATTCGTGGGGGAAATTCATCATCAGACACTGAAAACAATTTTGCGACTTTGTTCAGTGATGTGCGAACTTGGCGCTATATTTCAAATTTCAGTGTTTTTGGTTTGATTATATTATTGAATTAAATGTATTATTATTATTATATTATTATTTTTTATGATTATTTATTAAATTATCATTTATGATTTCGTGTTTCAAATTTTATCATCCCCGGGATGTTTACTAGACTCTTGTTCGGACAGATTTCAGTGAGTTATTCCTAAACATTACAGCCTACAATAAAAAAACTACATATTTCCATGCAAAATAATGGGACCGCTTTCAGCACCAAAAATCTGAAATAATCATACCGCCAAGGAGGTTAAGGAACTGGAAAAAAAAGAGGTTTTCACGAAAATGGATGAGTGGCGTTTCTTTCAATTGGAAGCTTCCAAAGCCTTTAAGAATAAAAAAGGACTGGAACCCTTTTGAGCAGTTAGATACACGCAGAGATGGGAAACACGGAACTTCTAAAATATATAAGATTCTCACTGATATAAACACTGTTATAAGGCCTTCAATTACAGAAAAATGGGAAAGCGATATAGGAATAACACTAGATGCGGAAAAACAGAGGAAAATGTATAGAATAATTTACGGGAATGTAAATATGAAGGAGGCCGAGATGAATTATAAATGTTTGGCAAGATGGTATATCACACCGAGTGTGGAACATAGGTTAAGTGGGGATAATTCACCTTTGTATTGGCGTGGATGTGAGGTAGAGGCACAATGTATCATATATGGTGGGAATGTTCTAAAATCCAAGAGTATTGGGGGAAAATAGTAAGTTTGATTAAAAAAATCTCAGAGGTAGAAGTAATAAAAGATCCAGATACTTGCCTTTTTCACAGTACCAAGCTTTCAGTCAAAAAATATAAAAATTCTGGTTTATTGTATTATTTGAACGCGTAAGATATGTACATCCAAATGTTCAGGGGTAGGACTGGTGAAGGGTACAGAAAAGATAGCCACTGTCTGCTATCTGCTAGAATCACCTCAATTAGGTCCGTGGGAAAAATAAATTGGGGGGGGTGACATATAGCTGCGTTTAGCGCTCGGACGTTTATTCATTTAATTGGCCAGGAGGTGAAGAGGCAGGAGGTGAAGAGGCAGTTTGTCACTCCTCATCACCCGTTTTTACACTGTAAATGCGGCACCACCACACTACAACTGCAGGCATTGAACGCAGTTGCAGCGTGTGGTCCTAGTCACTTGAATGAATTCTATTTGCCGGTGTTACCGCTCACTCAGGGGCGGACTGACAACTCATGGGGCCCCCGGGCAATAGGGGATCATGGGGCTCCTGTGTCCTTGCTCAAACTCAAAAAAGCCTATGAAAAAGGTACCAGGGGCATCTCATGGGGCCACCTATTGACCCCGGGCACTCGGGCAGTGCCCGAGTTTCCAAATAGTCAGTCCGCCCCTGCGCCCACTGGATGTTACAGGAGGACAGATTTAGCCTGTGTATACACCCTTCTGCTGCCTTTGGGGCTTCAGGGGAGGCGGTTGAGGGGCTTAACCATGTGTTTTTACTGCCCTCTAACCACAAGTGTAAGCAAGTCCTTATTTACCTTTTGCTTTGCACAACTGCAGTTTTGCTGGATCTTGCATTATGTGCAAATCAAATGAAAATGTGTTTGCACATAAGCACTGGTATAAATACAGGCTTCAGAGCAAGACTTGGCTGTCAAACTTAATAGCCGGGTCCCAAAGATTACCAGTAATGTGGGTTTCCTGATGTAATTTGCTGGGATTAAACTGAAATTTTGACAGATGCATCCCACTCTGTGTTAGGAGTAGTGCTGTCACTTTGATACCTTGCATGTTGTGCTAGGTTTCCTCCAAAAAAACAGAGGGAGACCTCTCTGTTAATGGTTGAACTAGATGGACTTTTGACTATTATCAGCCAGACCAACTATGTAACTATGTAACCCCACAGATTACACCAGGAAAAATGACTTTCATTATTCAGTGGGGCTGGGCTACCAGTCTGTAAACCTTATGTTGGTACTACACGATCAGAAAATTGTACGAAAAATACTGATTTCGAAGCGATCGTCCTTACAATAATCTGATTGTTAGTACACAACTTTCATCCAAAAATTATGGGGACAAGCATGAAAATGTTTCTTGTATGATACAGATCGTACAATTTTCATTTAATCAGCACAGTGTTTGTCTGAAATTACAATACAAAGTATTATTATTATTATTAATAATAAGTACGATACATTACATCACTTTCTAAATTTTATTCTGTTGTACAAGAATTTTCGTAACTTTAGTAACCTTTTCACTTTTGATATGAGACTAGCATGCAAAAACAATGGCCGATCATTCCTCCGATATTTTCATTGTGTGTACGGGGCTTTAGGATGGTTGACAGTGTGAAAAACGCTTTAGCCTCAGCCCCAATCACAGTCTCTTTTCTGTCTCTGTCTCAGCCTGCCCCAGTTGATGGGACTAAGCAATTGAAGGTGCAAGGGGAAGAAACATTTTAATTTGTGCTTTTGTTGGTTGTTAAACTCCATTAAATGGTGTGGTTTGTCCATTGACATATTTCAGTACACATCGACATATTACACTACAGTACCTGCTATCCAATTCAGAATCAGACTTACTAGAAGTAGGAAGGTAAGGTTAAGGTGGTGCTGGTACCTGCTGGTTTTGGTGTGTGTGTTTTTACCATGGGAAAAGGTAGTAGCATTGCGCATGGATGAACTGAATCCTAGTAATCCTAGAAGACTAGTAATGGTGGCGATCGGGGCGGACTGACCATTTGGAAACTCAGGCACTGCCCGAGGGCCCAGGGTCAGTAGGGGGCCCCATAAGATGCCCCCGGAACCTTTATCATAGGATTTTTTGAGTTTGGGCAAGGACACAGGGGCCCCATGATCCCCTATTGCCTGGGGGCCCCATGAGTTGTCAGTCCGCCCCTGGTGGCGATCATCAACTTATAGCAGAACTGTGGGACTGCAGTGGGCATTCTGACACTGGGGGGGGAACTGACTAACTGCCACCAGGGGCGGACTGACAACTCATGGGGCTCCTGGGCAATAGGGGATCATGGGACCCCTGTGTCCTTGCCCAAGCTCAAAAAAGCCTATGAAAAAGGTACCAGGGGCATCTCATGGGGCCCCTTACTGACCCCAGGCCCTCGGGCAGTGCCCGAGTTTCCAAATGGTCAGTCCGCCCCTGACTGCCACTGACATCCCTAGTGACACTAACACAGTGATCAGTGCTAATAAAAAGCACTGACACTGTACTAATGACACTGGGCAGAGAAAGGGGTTAACATCTGGGGGCAATCAAAGGGTTAACAGTGTGCTGTCTTACATTGTGTACTGAGTGCTGTTTTTACTTGGGAGACATGCTCATTTGTATCTCTCAGCCATGCAGAGAGATACAAAGCAGCATGTCCATGCTGACAGGAGAGAGACCTGTGTTGTTTACAAACATGTCTCTCCCCTGTCAGCTTTTCCAGCAATCACCGAGGCCATTCACCAGTGATTTAAAAAAAACAATATTGGTGAAGCGCTTCAGATGAAAAACTAAATAAGTAGGTGCAATGATATAAAAATACATATAAAGTGACCACACTGTATTCACCAGTGATTGACATCCCCAGCAGCCAATAAGTGCGTGGGTATGGCACCCCCTACCTGGACATGAAAATCACTTATATTTTACATGGTTAAACCCTCTCTTTACAAAGAACATCTAATTTACATAATTTTTTTTTGTTCAGAGAAATGTAGAGTGTCAACTTTGGCTTTGCCCAACACAGTTTATCTTAATTGATAAGAATACTAATAAAATAGAACAAATAGCAGGTAGTGCTTAAGGCAAAATTAACCTAATTAGGGTGAAGCAGGATCAATCAGATTGTTGGAGACCCCTGCCTGCAAAATATATTCACTTTCCCTTTACTTCCCTCCTGCTCTATCCAGCCGCCATGAACGAATCAAATATATTTTACTTCTCAGCATGGGGATGCATAGGACTCACTTTCCTCCTGTCATGTGACATGACTGGTGCTTCATAAATTGGTTGAGGCTTGGAGGTTACTCAGTGTTAAAGCAGAACTCTCGCCAAAAACTTCTTTACATGTCCTTGTTGCTGATTTCCTACCTTCAATGAACATGTCACCCATCTTCTGGTTCACTCAGTAGTTGCTCTGAAATTGCTTATTAATTTACAGAACAAACTATTAATTTTCTATGGTTTCCTGTTTGTAAGACAGGTGGCTGCTTTGCCTCCTATTCCCCCAGCCACCAGTCTTGGCACATCCCTTCGGTAGTTCTTTCTCCAGGAAGCAGTGATGTAATTCAGCCCCACTTGCAGTGGTGGGTGAATCGAGACTCTCAGACACATTCAACATATACAGGTTTAGTTTACCTGCCCACATTCACTACAATTCCCTGTGGTTGATGAGAACTGTAGTTTCCCATTACTGCATAGAGAGAGGAGAATATGATGTAATCTCATCTGTTACACCTCCTTGGCAGAGCGGATGCTGTTATTTTTTCAATTACAGAGATGCGGTCAGAAAATTCAACCAGACTTTTATCCTAAATGGAAAGGATTTACAAAATTGTTTAGTGTGCTGTGTAGGGGGGGGGGGGGTGTGTACTAATGGGTGACTATTTTGCTTATCCCGGAGAATTCTTTAAAGTGATATCAAAGGCAATTAAGAAAAAAATGTCAGACTTACCTGCTCTGTGCAGTGGTTTTGCACAGAACAGCCCCAGTACTCCCTCTTTTCGGGTCCCCAGCCGGTGCTCCTGGCCCCTCCATCCTGCCTAGTAGCTTGCTCCTGAGCCACTGCTTGTCCATTCAAACACAGAACTGTGGCTTGGCCCTGCCCTCTCTCTCTTCATTGGCTTACTGCCAATGATTTGACAGCAGCGGGAGCCATTGTCTCAGCCAATGAGGAAGGAGAGTTGCCGGAGAGCTGAGGCTCTCGTGCACATCACTGGATCATGATGGGGCTCAGGTAAGTATTAGGGGGGGCTGCTGCACCACAGAAGGTTTTCTACCTTTATGCATAGAATGCATGAAGTTTAAAAACCTTGAGCCTTTAGAACCACTTTAACACGCTTCCTTGCCCCCAGCTGCCAAATGGGCCACTGGAGAAATGAGGGTAAGGTTAACATATGTGCAGTGGTGTATTTAGGTTTTCTGCTGCCCTAGGCAACACAAAAATCAGTGCCCCCCCTCCACAGAGAAAGCCTGACACCAACAGACACCACCATCCTCTCCCCCCCCCTCCCACGGAAAATGAGCCTGACATTTACCAACAACACCCCCCTGCCCCCCCCCCACACCACCCGAGAGAGCCTTCCATTACCACTCCCCATTCACCAGGCACTGACCCCCCTCCCTGTGGAGAGAGAAAGACACTGATCTGCCCAGCTCCAGACATCCCCGGGTAATGAGGGTTGGGGCTCTGCATACACTCTCGGATCACCCTCTCTCGGATCCCCCTGGTCCCCATGCCACGCGTGCCCCTTCTTCCGAGGGGTAGTGCTGTCCCCCTGAAAAATGCCACCCTAGGCAAATGCCCTTGTTTGCCTTGTGGTAAATACGCCCCTTCATATGTGGCTGGTGTGGATAGCATTTAGGTGATCCTTTTACTTGTACTTGGATGGCAAGGCAAACAAAAGACATGGCCATTAATTTATATTAGATACAAGTTAAAAACAACACAAGTTTAGGAAATAATTTAAATTATTTTATTAAAACCCACTATGTTGGGCAGGGCAGCACAGTGGCTAAATGGTTAGCACTTCTGCCTGACAGTACTAGGGTCATTGGTTCAAATCCCAACCATGACACCAACTGCCTGGAGTTTGAATGTTCTCTCTGTGCCTGCATGGGTTTCCTCTGGGTACTCCAGTTTCCTCCCACACTCCAAAGACATGCTGATAGGTGAATTAATTCCTGTCTAAATTGGCCCCAGTATGTGTATGTATGAATGTGAGTTAGGGACCTTAGATTGTACACCCCTTGAGGGTTAGGGACTGATGTGAATGTACAATATATATGTAAAGTGCTGAATAAATTGATGGCACTACAGTCAGGTCCATAAATATTGGGACATCGACACAATTCTAACATTTTTGGCTCTATACACCACCACAATGGATTTGAAATGAAAACAAACAAGATGTGCTTTAACTGCAGACTGTCGGCTTTAATTTGAGGGTATTTACATCCAAATCAGGTGAACGGTGTAGGAATTACAACAGATGGCATATGTGCTTCCCACTTATTAAGGGACCAAAAGTAATGGGACAGAATAATAATCATAAATCAAACTTTCACTTTTTAATACTTGGTTGCAAATCCTTTGCAGTCAATTACAGCCTGAAGTCTGGAACGCATAGACATCACCAGACGCTGGGTTTCATCCCTGGTGATGCTCTGCCAGGCCTCTACTGCAACTGTCTTCAGTTCCTGCTTGTTCTTGGGGCATTTTCCCTTCAGTTTTGTCTTCAGCAAGTGAAATGCATGCTCAATCGGATTCAGGTCAGGTGATTGACTTGGCCATTGCATAACATTCCACTTCTTTCCCTTAAAAAAAACTCTTTGGTTGCTTTTGCAGTCTGCTTTGGGTCATTGTCCATCTGCACTGTGAAGCGTCCAATGAGTTTTGAAGCATTTGGCTGAATATGAGCAGATAATATTCCTGAAACACTTCAGAATTCATCCTGCTGCTTTTGTCAGCAGTCACATCATCAATAAATACAAGAGAAGCAGTTCCATTGGCAGCCATACATGCCCACGCCATGACACTACCACCACCATGCTTCACTGATGAGGTGGTATGCTTAGGACCATGAGCAGTTCCTTTCCTTCTCCATACTCTTCTCTTCCCATCACTCTGGTACAAGTTGATCTTGGTCTCATCTGTCCATAGGATGTTGTTCCAGAACTGTGAAGGCTTTTTTACATGTCGTTTGGCAAACTCTAATCTGGCCTTCCTGTTTTTGAGGCTCACCAATGGTTTACATCTTGTGGTAAACCCTCTGTATTCACTCTGGTGAAGTCTTCTCTTGATTGTTGACTTTGACACACATACACCTACCTCCTGGAGAGTGTTCTTGATCTGGCCAACTGTTGTGAAGGGTGTTTTCTTCACCAGGGAAAGAATTCTTCGGTCATCCACCACAGTTGTTTTCTGTGGTCTTCCGGGTCATTTGGTGTTGCTGAGCTCACCGGTGCGTTCCTTCTTTTTAAGAATGTTCCAAACAGTTGTTTTGGCCATGCCTAATGTTTTTGCTATCTCTCTGATGGGTTTGTTTTTTCAGCCTAATGATGGCTTGCTTCACTGATAGTGACAGCTCTTTGGATTTCATCTTGAGAGTTGACAGCAACAGATTCCAAATGCAAATAGCACACTTGAAATGAACTCTGGACCTTTTATCTGCTCCTTGTAATTGGGATAATGAGGGAATAAACACACACCTGGCCATGGAATCCAGCTGATGAGAAGCCAATTGTCCCATTACTTTTGGTTCCTTAACAAGTGGGAGGCACATATGCAAACTGTTGTAATTCCTACCACACCGTTCACCTGATTTGGAATTGTAAATACCCTCAAATTAAAGCTGATAGTCTGCAGCTAAAGCACATCTTGTTTGTTTCATTTCAAATCCATTGTTGGAGCCAAAAATGTTAGAAAAAAAAAAATTGTGTTGATGTCCCAATATTTATGGACCTGACTGTATATAAGTAACCTGAAATAAAAATAAATCTTGGAGTGAACAGTCAATAGCTCTTACCTACGCACTTCATCTTGGATACATCACTTGCTTATAAACCTTCATATGTTAATTATTTTTTCTAGTTATCCCAACATTGCCCAAGACGACAAGTGACCTCTTTGTCACATACTACCAGCCTCTCTTGTGTTTCCCCTATTTTTGCACCAAACCTTAAATCAGGCTGTGACCTTCCAAGAACACTTCTGAGCCAATCGCATGTCAGGCTAGATTCTGCAAGGGAGAATGTCTTTAGCACACCGACAATCACCAATATGGGGTCCAAAAGTTTTAATAAACGATCACATAGTTACAGCACAGGCCTGATGAAGGGGTCCTGCGAGACTCCGAAACTTTGCCTTGCTGTATCTATGTGATCATTTATTAACCTCCCTAGCGGTATTCTGAGTGTAGCTCGGGGTAAAAATGTCAGTACCAAAAGCGGTAACTCCGAGCTACACTCGGGCTTACCATGCGGCGCTGCATAGGGAGTCCCTGCAGCACTTACCTTGTCCTTCGCGCTCCCGCGATGTGGGAAATGTTGATGAAATTTTAGAAAAATTTAATTTTGTAGACTTCACAAACAAATTTTACATAGTAAAACATTGCTGTTTCAACCCATTTTGCATACATTTTGTCCCTACATGCTTGTCCGGGGCCCTGCCTGCATTTTGTCTGTTTCTTTCTGCCTGGAAACTGAGAAACGTCCATGGCGTCCAAAAAGCGTCCCTTTGTAGGTCAAAATCGGTTTTAGACTCGGCTAGAGAACAGCGATAGTAAATCAGAACCACTTGCAGAATTGAGTGATAGTTTGACATTCGTGGGGGAAATTTATCTCATCAGGAACACTGAAAATGATTTTTGCAACTTTGCTCAGCGATGTGCGAACCTTGGCGCTATATTTCAAATTTCAGTGTTTTTTGGTTTGATTTTATATTATTGAATAAAATGTATTATTATTATTATATTATTATTTTTTATGATTATTTATTTATAAATTATAAATTTATGATTTCGTGTTTCAAGTTTTTATACATTACCCGGGATGTTTACTAGACTCTTGTTCGGACAGACTTTCAGTGATGTTATTCCTAAAAAACTTACAGCCTACAATAAATAAACTACATATTTCCATGCAAAATTATGGGACCGCTTTTCAGCACAAAAAAATCTGAAATAATCAGACCGCCAGGGAGGTTAAAACCTTTTGTACCCATATTGGTGATCCTTGGTGTGATTGGTGACATTCTCCCTCGCTGATTCTGATTCGGTTCCAGCGACGTCGGTCACCCGCGACTGCAACTCATCACTACTACACACACAGCCATTTTTATAACGCAGGAGTGTAGTGCGTTTGGATTGTACACTTGCATCGCCAGGCTAGTGATTCTTGCGCATTTCCAGGGAGGCTACTGGTCGCCAATCACCACATAAATGAGACATGTTACCAGGGACGGACTGAGAAACTCATGGGGCCCCCGGGCAATAGGGGATCATGGGGCCCTGTGTCCTTACTCACACATCAAAAAAACCTATTAAAAAAAAAAAAAAGGTACCAGGGCGAATCTCATGGGGCCTCCTACTGACCCATGGGCCCTTCGGGCAGTGCCCGAGGTGCTCGAATGGTCAGGTCCGCCCCTGCAATGTTACCCACACACCTCTGCATTTTAAGCTTCATTTTCCATTTGTTCGGAGTGCGCCTTTAATAAAAGAGGGACAGATTGTGCGCATAGTTCTTTTAGACAACAATATTCCGACACCCACACACATCAAACTAACGGACTGGAATTAACATTAACATATACTTATTTATAGCCAAGTTCCTGTTTTTTGCGACAGTCTTTCATAATTCCCAACTTGAGTTGACACAAAGGTAATCACATTTTAAAGAAGCCCATTTAAGTTCAACGTGATGGTT